>PVKE010022349.1:0-25652 GCA_004027555.1 Craseonycteris thonglongyai | reverse complement strand
AAGAAGAAGAAGAAGAAGAAGAAGAAGAAGAAGAAGAAGAAAAGAAGAAGAAGAAGAAGAAAGAAAAGACGACAAAGAACACCAAGGCCAATAATGCCTGAACCCCTTCCCCCTTCCACAAGATAAAAATAGTAGCTTTCCTTCTTCAGCAGGCATTCTACTTTCGGGTGTCCCCTCTCATTTTGAGAGCTTTAGTCCTTTCCAATAAACTTCAGCTTAACCTTTCCTGTGGAGTCCACATCCTCATTCTTCGAGTACACGAGACGAACCTTGGACAGCCTGTAAGGAATCAATTTAAGGAATCGACACGAGAGATCGAGTGGCTAATCAAATGCAAGCCTTTATTGGGGAGGGGGGGCTCCTGAATGAGATTCTACGGTCCCAGGAAAAAGATGGGGGCCGGAGAATTTGTGTCCCGGGAAGAGAGGGAGCAACTTTTATAAGGCTCGGGTCGGGTAGAGGCAGATCAGGTGGCCAATGGAAGTCCCGCCTTTGAAAGTTCCCAGGCAGGTTACAGCCACTTGGAAAGTCCCCTTTTGCCACATCCTATTTGCCCCAGGTCCCGAGGCCCACCGACCTTACAGCCCACACACCATTTTATTGTTTCATTAGGCTATTCTGAGTTTCTCCTCCCTTTTTAAAAATACCATCCTTTGGGGAACACAGTGGCTGCAGGACACTCCAGGTGGATTTCTGAGAAAGAAAAAGGGGCCCGTCTCTGCCCTCCCTCAATTTAAATCTCCCCATCTACAATCCTCTGTGCTCTGCAAGCATCCAATGCTGAAAGCAATCCCATCTTAGGCTGGCAGACGTGCACCCTCCCCTGTGGCCTTGCTGGGAAGGGAGGAGGAGGCTTTTTTCCTGCTGACCAGCCTGCTTACTGTTGCTTCAGGCAACCTTCTTCTACGACCCTGCCCTTCTCCCAGCATCATGCTGGTATCACTCACACCTTGCTCTCCCAAACGACATCATTTCTAAGGTACAGATGGGTTCATAAAAGAGACCATGACCCAAAATGCAGTCACTTGTGCTAAGCCCCATGTCAGCAAACGATTTTCAGTTTCTCCCAAGAATGTAATCTTAAACCAGTCAATCTGGCACTTTTTGGGCATCAGTAGTGATGCCCCAAAAAGTGATAATTCACTTGAGAGACCCCTTTTATTCCCTAAGGAAAGATGAGGCAATTGGCTCTTTTCTTGTTCCTGTGCTTTATTCCTATAAAAGCCTATGAGAAAAAAGAAAAAAAGCCTATGATTTTGTACAGTTCCTCTGAGATCCTTTCTACTTGCTGATCGGATGCTGTTCGATTTATAAATTGCTGAATAAAGCCAATAAAACCTTTAAATTTACACAGTTCAGTTTTTCTTAACAGGGTCACGGCCAAGAATGTTTGAATATAATACTACTTAAAAACTCACATTAATTTTGAAAAGAGATGGGTTTATCCACATATTAGTAAGAAAACTATTAACAAAAATGTTATTGCTTAATGAAGATTATGTGACAAATTTAAAGGTATGGAATTTAAATCCATAATTGCTTGACTTCAACCTCATGTTCTTTCTTTCCAGTGCTGTTTTGCTGGGGGCATTCGCAAGAAAAATCAGGAAGTGTTCAATACCCACTGTAATGTTATAACATAAACACAGTAGAAAATTTCAATAAACCCTAAGATCTGGAAAGTAATTTTGCCTCTAATTTTAGAATGCCTACAATAAAACAACAATTGGAACAACAAAAGTGACTGTCATCACCTTCCCAGTTGGAGCCATGGCTCCACATTTATAAAACAAAGTGACAATTATTCAAGAATTGGACATTTTTTTTATGCACAAACAGCCTGCCTGCCTATGATAAAAATGAGCTGACAGCCTTTGACTGCTTTCACATAAAATTTGGGTCCAGGATGGCTCTAGTTAAAACAGGCCACTCTACTGTTAATTTGTGTGCATTTATTTCTGATGTAGAAATATAAATTCTTTAAGACTCAGCAACTTTACCAATGTTTGG
The DNA here is from genome assembly GCA_004027555.1 of Craseonycteris thonglongyai. Lineage (NCBI taxonomy): Eukaryota > Metazoa > Chordata > Mammalia > Chiroptera > Craseonycteridae > Craseonycteris > Craseonycteris thonglongyai. The sequence continues at coordinate 23,642 of PVKE010022349.1, read as the reverse complement.
GGGTTTTCTTCTCCAGATTCATGTTTATGGTATCATATACATATAGAAAAGTACACAAATTATAAGAGTAAATTATCACAAATGTTAAACACGTCTACAAATTATAAACACCAGTCAGATCAGGAATCAAAGATTAGGAGTAACCCAAGACTCTTTCTTAGACTCACTCCCAAAACAACCCCTCATCCTTATCAAAGCAAACCATTATCCTGATTTCTATCTCCATACATTACTGTATTTTTCACACTAAGGCGCACCTGACCATACAATGTACCTAAGTTTAGAAAAGGAAAACAAGAAAAAAATATATTCTGAACTAAATGGTGTACTAATATATTTAATAAAATGCAGCAGAATAGTATTTCAACTGTAAGGTTCGCCAAAGAGGGACCACACACTCTGTTGTGGTTTAGCAAGAGAGTATTAAGAAACAGCCTAGAAACGGCTGGGCTGACACCGAAAGAGCAAAAGGTAGCATCACCTTTAGGGGGTTGGGAGAGCATTCCTATAGCCTCGTACCAGGAAGTCCCTGCATCTATTCTGATGTGCCTGTAGTCCTCTGGATGCCAAATTTTCAACTGCTCTGGGGTGGGGGTGGACCCTGAGGCTGAGCTACCTAGATTCTAGCACAATGGTTCCAGGAACAGGTTAAGCCTGACCGACTCAGTCATAGAATGTGGTTGGTTGGGTCCAAATTACAACACTGGGCATGACAAGAACCAGGTGCTCAGCAATTTTCTCTGAACAATTCTCCCAGGCCTAACATCAACCATGTAAAGTCAACAGCAGTATTAAGAACCATCATCACAGTCACTAAAAAAATGAGGAGAGACTTTAAAACCTGTATTTATTTTAGTACATGGAGCCATATTCACTTAAGATTCTTCATACACAGATTATTAAGATATTTTACCTAAAATCTAGCAATAAACAAAAGTATAAGACAAAAACAAAATACAAATTACCTTCTGTTATATAAAAAGTTTATAATTAAAAGTAATGTAAAAAAGTTTATAATTAAAAGTAATGTAAATAAAAACTAAACTGAGATATTTCATATTTATCGAATTGGCAAAAATTCAAAAAATTTACCAGTATAACTCTTTCCCCATTGATGAGACTTGTGAAACAGCCATATTCTTACATTGTTAACATAATAAGAAATGGAAAACAACAACAACAAAAAAAAACATGGAGGTAAATTGACAACATTTGCCAAAACCACATATTCATTATTCACACTTTAACACGGTTATTCCACATTTGGGAATTTTACCTTGATGTTTACATTTATAATAAGAAATAATACTTTCGGGATGCCAAGATAGGTCAACATGTTGAGTGCATGCCTTGCAACCACAAGATCCAGGGATCAAATCCTGGCCCCAGCCCATGCAAACCCACTTGCTGAACTGCAGAGGAACTGGTAACCATGAAGATTGTGGTGAAGGTTCTTGCTTCCCATGAAGAAGGCTCCCAGTTTGGTTCCACTCCATGAAGCCCCAAATCTACCTGTGTGGAATGAAACTGTGTCACAACTAATGGTGTGTCACTATGGAGACTGCTCTGGGTCCTCCTTCTTCTGTCTATCTGTCTGTCTCTCTCACCTTCTCTCAAACAATAAAACAAATCTTAATAAAAGAAGGAATAATGCATTTATTATTACTTATAGTAATAATAAAACATTGGGAATGCCAAATAACTTGTTTATGGTAGAATGGTTGAAAAAACAATGCTACATCCATATTGGTTAGATAAGTTTTTAACCACATTAAAAAAATGAAGAAGATTGTAAGTTGATATAGACATGTATGCACAGTATGTTTTCATGTGAAAAAACTGAGGTATATTGACATACAAGTACCATGCTGCATCTTGTGTAAGAAAGATGACATAAGTAAATAAATATATATGTTTAAAGATACAAACGTTATTTGAAAACATATAAATTAATTTGATAAAATACAGAATTTACAAGGGGGACCCCCCAAAATAAAATGTATATATAAAAATTGTTTGAATAGGGGTGGTGGGGCACAGGGATAATGCTGTTTTGGGTCAATAACTGATGAACATTCAGCGCTGTGGGGGCAGGTGTATTGTCAGGTCACACAGTGTTCATGTAAATCGCCCATCGAGAAATAAGCATATATGTTGGAAAAGTCTCCAGAAAGAAATCCCTGAAGCTGAACTCAGCCTCTTACAACAATGCCAGCTGGTACACGGGTGCAGATGGGCTCCTAGAACACTCCCATGGGGGTGGGAAGAAGCTGGTACAACAAGGGGCTTGTCCTCCAGAAGATAATTCCAGGTTTTTGGGGAGGGGGGTTCCCCTTGTATTTGGTCATATCTATTTGTTTATAGGTATGTATATTTGTGTGTAGGTACTGTCATTTTTGCAAAAGTAAACACAAGAAGAGTAAAACAAAATCTAATAAAAGCAATTACCTATGGAGTAGATGGAAATAGTATAGAAAAGAGGCTCTGGAAAAGAGACTACTCTAATTTATTTTGACATATAATTTAAATTTTATAAATAAAATTTATAAAGAATGAAAGTGGAACACCCTAATATTAAATACAAATGAAAACAAATGAACCCAGTATATATGCTGTTGATAAATAACCACACAGGGAAGGAATAATTAATTGAATAACTTTTGAACACAGTATCCTACTTGTACGGCCCTAGTAAGGTACATGAGAGCGGTCAGGAAAAAATTCAGCCATTGTCAATATAACAAGAATGCTTATATGGCTGGATAATTTCTAGCCAGCCCTCATATTTTAAGGACAATAACAACAAAACACTCAAAGAAATCTTGAACTTGAATAGTAGATTTCCTGCCAATAGTGGTATTGCTAATAGTGGTAGTATTTCTGAAACCAATTGGTATGTATTATAGGAACAAATAAACATGTAAATATATTAATTTTGTTGGGAACACGGTTCTCTTTGGAAGAAGAAAGTTATAAATACTCAACAGAGGAAAGTCAAAGAAACCTTGTGGTACTGGAATTGAATTGGAGGCATTAGTAAAAATTCAATTTTATTTACAAAATATTTTTTCCTAGCTCTAAATATTGAAATAGCTTACAACAGAGATATTTTTTTTTCCCCTGCAAAGGGGCAGAGTAAATACTTTATGTCTTGAGGGCAATATATGATCTTGTGGGAAGAAAAACTTACTTTTTTCCCTTCTAGGTTTTTAGGCTGGTCTAATAATTAAATTGACTTAAAACAGATTAACAGGAAAAATTCATATGTATACATAGGAACCCCAAAGATATGAGGCTCTTAGACAGGCAATTGAAGTTTATACACCATCCTGAGCTAAGAAGAAAACAGTGGGGCCAGAGTCTTCAAAGCGGGGAAGACAATTCCCAGGAACATGGGAAAAGAAAATATAAGGTAAACAAATGTTTGCCAAGCCATCAGATAAGTTTCTGATATAAAAATGTATCTCTGGTTAGAGCTTTTTACCTCATACAAGCTCCCTATCTAAATTCTTTTAGTCACTTAAAGTGGAGGTAAAAAGAATGTTCTACTATACTAGCAATGAGCATACCCAGCACCTGCATTTCAATATATAGGGATCCAGAGCTCTTCGGAGAAGCAGATAGCTCCAGGTCTAGGGCCAGGAAAGTAGATAGTAATCCTGGGACATTGGGGTATCTTGTGCTATACAGAAAAATAAAATAGGCACTGTACAGGAGAGAACACACAGTGCTTCTATTAGCAAATGTATTAATAGTGGAACTTGTGCATATAGATGTATTATAATACACTAGAGGTGCGGGATCAAAAGGATCTATGAGTGGTACAAAGTAAGGAATAAAAGGTTTACAAACTTACTATTTTGCTACTAGAATGTGATTATTAACTCAGGCAGTGATTATCAATAGCAAACAAAACAAGTGCATGAAGTTTGTTGAAGAATAGAATAGTGACTTAATTTCAAAGTAATCACACAGATTACTCATCAATTATGAATGACAAGAACTACTGTGGAGAGAGCTGGAAAAACAATCTTAACTGAGTGACCATCTGAGCATCACTAGTAATCCAACAAACTGAAAACCCATTTCTTGCTGATAGGACACAATGAGAGGTACACTCCATCAGCTATGCAATATCCTTGCAACATTCAACCTGAACCTAATCATGTGGGGAAAAAAGAGACAATTCCAGACTATGGAACCTTCCATTAAATAACTGACCCAAACATTTCAAATAAGGTATTGTCACAACATAAAATATTGACAAATATACTAGATTAAAACACAATTAAGAAACATGCCAAGCAAATGCTATGATGATGTTTTCCTGAATCTGATACAGACAGCAATAATATGTGTAAAGAATATATTTGAAATAAATTGAGAAAGTTTGAATATGGGCTATGCACTAGGTAATGTTATAATATTGATAATTTTATTTTAATTTTTTTTATATGTCAATGGTATTATGGCTCTATAAGAGAGTAACCTGGTTCTTAGAAGATACATGGTGAAGTATTTAAGGGTTACATGTCATAATGTATTCAAATTACATTCAAATAATTCTGCAAATGTATAAATATAAATATACAAGTATACTTAGAGACAGAAAAAAGTGATGAAGTATTTACCATTAGTCACTCTAGAATAGATAAAAGATATTTGAGGATTCTTTATGCTTTTATTTCAACTTTATTGTAGGTTTAAAATTTTCTAAATAAAAAATTGATAGCAAAATATATGGCTTTTATTCTTCTATAAAATAATGTAAATTTTATGTGTAAAGGTAATTACAGCACTGTTCTTATAATAAACAAAAATAAGATTTTGAAAAGCCTAATGTACCTCAAGAGAGAAGTAGTTGAATAAATTGTGTCTTATCCATCTGATGAGATGCCTTGCCAATGAAATATGAAGTAGATCTGTATATACAAAGGCTGTCTGGAAAAGAATCTAGCTATAAATGCTTCTACTTTTTATATGACATGGCTGGATACTTTCTGGACAGCTTTCATACATATAATCATATGCACATATATTTAGTGGAAAAAGGGAAAGTGTATGAGTGTGAACAGTTCCTCATTACTATTACAACAGACAATTTCTAAAGAATATACAATAACTCATTAATAGTGATTTCCCCTGGGGAATGAGAAGGGGGTTCAGGGAAAGTATTTTAATTTTCACATTACTCATTTCATTACTATTATAATTTGTTTACCATGAACATATTATCACCTTTGTAATAAAAAAAAAGAGTATCCCCTCACTTTTTCAAAAAGCACAGTCATTTTACTCTATATTAAACTTTTAAAACAGTAAATTGAAACTGTATCTATTACTTGCTAATAGTTTTGTTATGTTTATATGTTAAGTCTTAGGTGTTTGGCCAAGCTGTGTGAGTCCAGGGCCACAGCTATAGCCACACTTGCCTTGTGCTGATATAAGTGGATACCCATGATTTATAGCCCACAGAGACGGCCTGATTAGGGTAAATGCCTTAAACACGTCCTGTGTCTAGATTCTGGATAGTCCTAAAAATCAGAAGGGAAGTTAGTTTCAGCCTCACAAATTATGAAAAGCCTTTGTAAACTGTAACTCAGAGCACACACATGCACCATCCTCATTTACTTAGAGCCCTCATGACTCTAGTCAGAGCACTCATACGGCCTCCATTGTTTTCAAATTGGGAACCTGAATTCAGAGAAATGAAGGAATTTGTCCAAGACTGTGTTCATGACAATATTGACTTTTTCTACAATGTTCTTGGCTTCCACTAATAGCTGATAAGTATCAACAAATAAGACTATCAGAAATATTTTCATCATGGAGGTCTAAGCCCAAGAAATATGGGAGAGATATGACCCCTACCTTAAATTAAAGGTAATTATGAATATGCGTCCCCTTTTAAGGTGACATTTTCATTTGTTTAGGATTCCACAATCATATCTGTAGATAAAGTAGCCAACTTTCATTGTTTTCCAAGAGCCTGTAAGACAACATCTCAGAGCTTATAGGCCAACTAACTTTTATAGTTGTTTTTAAGGCTTTATTTCTCTGTAACTTAAATGAAAAGTTAAATAGCACAAGAATTATAAACATCACAGCTTTGATGACACCTTTTGTTCACCCAGTGGGCCAAGAAAGTTTAGGCAAAGTAAGGTGGTCCAGATAAGTCATACCATGAGCATGCTTCTGTAGCAATAGTGAAGTGAACGGCAGTTCAGTATCCCTGAGCAAAGACGGCCGGGACTGTAATCAATATGTTGCCTCTGACATTTACAAACACCCTTTGGAAGCAAAATACTATTTTAAAAGCCTTTAATGTCATTTTATGAAGTTGGTTTGCCCTTTAAATGTCTCATCATTTCTCCTAAAAATTAAATCCATTTCAGGAAGGATCCCTTTTTGATGGTTTGAACAGCAGTTGGGGGTAAAACACTTAAATAAAAAAGGTTATTAACCTGCTTGTAATAGCCTACGAGTACTGTCATTGTGACTGCCAATGTTTCAACTCTTCTGCTTTCCTTCTTTTACTGATTCACAAAAGGCAGTGATAACCAACTGTGACAGAAGAGAGATACAGATAAAGTTTTTTGAGTATGGCTTTAAAAGTGCCATGGCCTTGATAATTTCTGGTACACAGGAATTGCTCATCCTTCCTCTCAGAATAGTGTGCAAATGTAAGGGTCCCTGTGGTGAACATGGGCAGATACAAGGCCTGGCATGGGAGTTAGTGGAATAGGGCAGAAACCATAAATGAGTAAGAAAAGGGCTGGTCATGCCAGCTATGTGGACTGTGACAGATAAGCACAGGCACCGATGGGCTTGCAAGTATCTAGATAAGGTGAATAGGTCTCAGGTCAGTGCATATATGATGCTATTCTGATATAGTCTCGGAAACTTCTCCATCTCAGAACTCAAAGCAGAGATGGCCCATGTCCAGTCCGCTGAGGATAAGGCCACCAGGACAAGACAAAGTAGTTGAATTGCTTTAACAAAATGGGATGGGTTCAAAGCAAGACCCACAGCCCCCATCCCCCATTTTTCCCATTTTTTAAATATTTATTTTATTGTTTTTGACAGAGACAAAGAGAGACAAAGAGAAGTGGGAGGTCCCAGAGTAGTCTCCATAGTTGTACATCATCAGTTTTCAACCTGGTTTTGTTCCACACAGGTTGGCAGGACCGCACAGTGTGGGAATGTGGCCGGGGGCCTCCTGCAAAGAAGGCATGCCCCCTTGAGCGAGGGGCTGCAGTGGGGACCTCCCGCATGGGAATCACACCTCAGTTCAGCATATGGGTCTATACGGACCAGGGCCAGGATTCGATCCTCAGTCCCCAGAGCTGCAAAGTGAGTGCTTAACCCGTTGGGCCATCCTGGTTTTCCCCACATCTCTCCCTTTTAAACATACACCTAACACTAGATTTTTTAGAATAGAAATTCTGGGGAGTCACTCAATGACTAGGAAATAGTACTGCTATGCAGGAAAATCAAGACTGTAGCCAGATCTGAGCTGACCATCAGGATGGAATTTAATAATGTGAAGTTACCACCAGAACCACAAGCTCTACATTTAGTATCTTAGATCAGGATCTTCATCAAATAATAAAGGCTATCTCCCTGTGGCTTAGGTTGTTCCAATTGAGTATATTTTAGCAACAACATCTAGTTGGAAAGCATACCTATGTATAAATATAGAGAATGAGCATAGCATAAGAGAAGTCAATCAACTATTGCTAGATTGAATAGATCTTTACTTAGTAACAATGCCTGGTGACCTTCAACTGAAAACCTCTGTCTAAAAATAATTCAGACTGCCTAGCTGAGCATTGTCTGTGTGTACATCTACCCTTCGCAGGTTAACAATCATGAAGACCAAAGCTTAATCGGAATCTAGCCTGGGACTCAGCATAACCTATAACTATTACTATAGTTATACCAAGATGCATATCCAAATATCAGAACCTACAGGATCATTCATATCTCCATAGCTCTTTTATATTTTTAAGATTTATTTTATTGTTTGAGAGTAGGTTAGAGAGACAGAGAGAAAGAGAAACAGAGTCAGAAACAGAGAGAAGTGTGTGGGGGGTGTGGGGTGTGGGGGGGGGGCAGAGCATTCTCCATAGTTGTAAATCATTCATTGTGACATGGTTTCATTCTTTACAGATGGATGTGGGGCCATGAGGAGCAGAGCCAAACTAGGAGCTTCCCATATGGGAGGTAAGCATCTTCACGGCCATCCTGGTAGCTACCAGTTGTTCCATAGTTCAGCATATGTGTTTGCACTGCTGGGGCTGGGATTTGAACTGTGGTTGCAAGATTCAGCCCATATAGCTTTTTATATGTAACTTTGTCAGTTAATCCAGTAGCCATTTCCTACTCTTGTCTGCTTAGATTTTAAACTGAAAAATGTTAAATATCGTTGGTTCTATCTTCATATTACTTGTCAGGAAATTAATGCTGACTCAAAGACAGAATGATTTGCACAAACCTCGATTAATTGGACCAGAAGAGGGTTCAATTATTTCTGATTTCATAAGTCTCTTCCAGTATCGCAATGTTATTTTAGTCAACTATCACAACCCCAGGTTCTTGACTTTCAACTGGTAAGACCAGATATATTCAGCATGTGTTCTGCAAATAAAGGTTTAATTAAAAAGAAATGACAAGAATTGGTAAGAATCTATCCATCACTTTGAGACCACAGATATTACAGATTTTGTTTGGTTGTCCCTATAATTTTTCTTTTTATTTCCCTGTGATTCCATATGTTTTCTTTCAAAATATGGCTACCTTTCCATGTGAAATTTGCCTCAACTATACTCAGAGCTCTGAGTAAAATTAGGAAATGTAAGGGCACAAGACATAGAATAAAAAGTACTTTCAGTCTAGATTTTGAAATACTATATCTGTGTGGCCAGATGAACCACCTAAGTTGGCTTTCTTTTTTTCATTATCTTAAAAAACACAAAACTTGTCCCAGATGATGGACCCAGCACATACATGTGTTCCCATTATATGATCTATTTAAGCAGAAAAAATATATACATTCAATAATGCTGGTAAATAGAAAATTGTGCCATCAATAGACCAGAAAATTGGAAGAAGTTCTAGGGTATAAAAAGCAAATACAAGGTATTGACAGAACAAATGGAAGAGAAAAAAACTACAGCAAACTATTATAAGTAAGAGACATCATTCAAAATGGAGTTTCAAACATAATCACCTTACGCCAAAGTGAGCTTATGCCCAGGGCTAATCATCATGGGACTAAAATACCACTTGGCCAGATAAACAATAATATTCCTGTCCCACACCTATTCCATATTTAAAGAGTACATCCGGCAGGCAGTTTATTATGCCAGGGTGAACTTTTCTCTGAAGAAAGGAGGCAATCTGCATGGCTGCTAGAGCCTGTAAAAGAAGCTGGGATAGACAGAGACAACTCTGGACTTACACTTCAGTCAAGAGAAAGGAAAAGATAAGGTAGCTTCAGCCAAAGGCAAAAGCACCAATGTGGCCCACATCTAGGATAAAGAGCTGTTTATCTGGGCTACTGTGGCACCCAGCCTGCTCTCTGTCCAGGAACACTAGAGGGAAGCTGCTTGCTTAAACACCCTGGTGTGCACACAGAACTCAAAGTAAGTCCTCCCATCCAGGGAAGAGGGTTATTAGAGAAGGAGATTTACAGGGTACCAATGAAAAGCTCATCTGTCAAGCCTAAGAATCACCCTGTCTTAGTTTAGGTGCCCACAAAGTCAAACATGAGGCAAGAACATGGGTGTAAGTAGTTTATATGGGACGTGACTCTAGGAAACAGATGGGAGGAAGAGAGAGAGTGAAATAGGAATGAGGAAATTTAATAAAGAATGGGTAATATGGGGGCTGCCATTGTAGGCAACCAGGACTGTACCCTGCTGGGATCCTCTTAGAAACCCTGCATTATGTGACACAGAATTATCTCCCTGAAGAACAGGGGACTGAGACATTTGTCCACTGATTCCCCCATTCTACACTGGGAGGGGTTTGTCCCTCCCTGGAGGCATTACCCAAGTCAATGCCCTGCTGTTCTGGCATGGACAGGGTAGGTGTTAGCATATTTCAAAACCCCAAAACAGAGAAGAGGCAGGCATTTGAGGTAGCCCATTGGCAGTATTAGACCTGTCTACCCCAGCAGCACCTAAAATCTAAAGGGTGCCAAGCTACATGGTACAGAGCATGAAACGGTATCAAATTTATTTATAAAACTGAATCTGCAGGTAAGGAACCTGACATATTTAGGAAAATTTACAGTGCACACAAACACACAGCCCAAAATGTAAAAAGGAATATTTGACCCAGAGAAATGAGAGTTGATCAAGAAAGAGAACTTTGAAATTATTCTAATAAATATCTTCAGACAGAACAAAAACTCTTATTTCCAAAAACAAAAATAGACATCTGGGGAAAGCCAGCAAACAGAAAGAAAAGAGTTTCAGAGAAGTAAACATATTTTTGGAGCATAAAAGTTCAATAATTGGACTGAATAATAGAATAGATAGGGCTAAATACCAAGTCCAAACTGGAAGAAAATTTTCTTGAACTGAAAAAAATAATGTCGTTTCACATTGATTCAAATAGCTACCAAAATCACTGATTCAAATGGCTACCAAAATCAGTGGGAGAAGACATGTATCTGCATATTGAACAATTCAGGACATTTCAGAAGTCCTAGAACAAAAGGAAATTCTAAGTTCTAGAGTTAGAAAAAATTCAAACACTTAAAAATATTAAATTTCTTAGTAGCATCAATGAATTTTAAAAGACAACACAACTTTTTGTTTAGATCTCTGGTTTTTATACCATGAAATATATACCCAATCAAATATTGGAAAAAATACCTTTCAGATATTCCAGGTCATATAAAATACAAGAACTAGACAGTCCACATTAAAATCAACAACAAACATGTCAAAAGTATACAAAAAAAAGAAAAGGAAAAACATAATGTGATATATAAGAAACAGCAGCATTGAGTATTGTCTAGAAAACATGAAGAAAACTCAAATACAAAAAAAGAAAAAAAATTAGAATCAGAGATGCTGGAATAACTCAGCAGTTGAGCACTTGCCTTGAAATCAAGTAGTCTGAACTTCGTTTCCCAGCCTGGCTCATGCAAACACATACGCTGAACTGCAGGGCAACTGGTAACTGCCAGAATGGTGGCAAAGGTTCTCACCTCCCATGCAGGGGGCCCCGATTCAGTGTCCTCTCTGCTTGGCCCCACATCCACCCATGTGGAATGAAACCATGTTACAACTAATGATGTACAACCGTGGAGACGGCTCTGGGCCCTGCCTCCCTTACCCTCGTCTCGCCTCCTTTCAAACAAAATAAATCTTAAAAAAAATCAGAATCTATCGGTTCTTCACACAGGGTATTTTGGGGATAAAGATAGTAGGATTTAATGATATAGAAGTAAAAGTCCTCCTTTATGGATCTTTATTTGTTTCAAAATAAGTAAGTCATATAATCATGATTCAAAAAAAAATACTATTTTGGGGAATTTTAATTTTCAAAATTAACCTATAGACAAAATCCATAAAGTAATGCTTTGGGCATTGAAAAACAATGTAAGTGCTAAAAATCTAGACAATAAAAAAGTTAAATTATAAACAACAACAAATGTTGGTAGGTGAAGGAAAGAGAATAGAAGTAATTATAAATGTTTTAATTTATTCTCCCTTCAAAATTATTTTCTGAAATTGATAAATCAAGAAAGGTAAATGAAAATATCTGTCATCTTTACTTATAAAGGTAAGTATTAGAAAAACTAAATTAATAATATGTTGACAAAATGGAAATTTGAAGGCAAGAAGAGAAAATACAAAGTAGTAAAAATGTTCCTGGAGATGCCAGGAGACCTCAGCGGTTGAGAACTTGCCTTGCAATCGCAAAGTCTGGGGTTCGATTCCTGGTCCCAGCCTGTGCAAACCCATATGCTGAACTGTGGTGCAACTGGTAATTGCCAGGATGGCTCAGGCAGTGAAGGTTCTCGCCTCCCATATGGGAGGCCCCCGGTTCAGTTCCTACCCAATGCAGCCCCACATCCACCTGTGTGGAATGAAACTATGTCACTACTAATGATGTACAACTATGGAGACTGCTCTGGGCCCTCTTCTCTTCTCTCCGTCTTTGTCTCTCTTACCTTTAACTCAATCTTCTTTTGCACAGAGTCAATTGATGCTGTCTAAATTTGACATTTCAAGAAACTGAAGGAGAAATAATACATTTAAAATTCAAATGGAAACTGCCAAACAAATAAAAAGGGAAAATGCTTAAAAACACTTACCTCTATAGTGTGACCCTGGGAATTGGAGAGAAGCAAGGGGGGATAGACATTTTTATACTGCATTTTAGACCATTTTCAAAGACTAGATATTCTCTCAAATTGACATTGCTTTAAAAAATAATATAGTACTGACTTTGGGTGGTGAGTACATAATGCAATACATAGATGATGTAATGTAGAATTATACACCTAGAATCTGTAATTTTATTAACAATTGTCACCCCAATAAATTTAACAATTAATAAAAAAAAAAGAATTTTGTGATAGAAGACTTAAAATCCAATAGTTTGCCATCTGCAAATGAAGTTTTCTGGCTTCAGCTATATAATCACTTAATTAATAAAACCTAACTTGTGCTTAGGATTTTGAAAAATAAATAACTTTGTCATTTCCAACCCTAAGCTGTGGCTTCATTTTACATAGCCATGTAAATTCCACTTGTAATCCCTGTGAAGTGCAGGGACTTCTGCTATTTCTTATCTTTAAGCCTCTTTTATCTCAGCTGAACTCAAAAGAATTGCTCTTTTAAAAAGCTGATGGGATAGTGAGGAAAAAAAAAAGTGAGTAGGGTGCTGAGAGACAAAAAGGGGTAAAATAATTAAATATTTTGTCTTTCCTGCATAACTCATTTGTTTCAACAGTGCTCTTGTGATAATAAGAATTTTCTATATTTCTAAATTATGTTATGAAAGTTCTCTTTTTCCACTGAAAGTCTGTAAGCTCCTAAAATATTCAATAATGTATCAAATCAAAAATGTATACATTAGTTTCTTAGGGAAGAAATCTTCTTTTAACTTTTTATATCCCTTGGGAAAAAAGGACACAGAACTCAGAGAATGCTGATTGGTGAGTCTCTAGTTAGAGTAGACAGCCTTGTTGGTTCTATCCATTGATTTTGTGTATGCTAGAAGTCTCCAAAATCTAGTTCCCAACTAGTACTGAAATCAAAGGAAATTTGATGAATGTGATGATTGAGTCTTGGTGTCTTCCATTAATAAAAATAATCTTTCTCCCAAGTCATCTGGGCTTTGACTTCTTGAGGCTACCAGAATCAAGGAATGAATGTGCCTTTCAGAGAAGCAGGGAGGTAGAAGTACTGGTGTTGAGTAGGTAGCTGGCAAGTATTACCTACTTTATTCTTGGACAAATGAAAGTAAATGCATAAAGAATCTTCAATTTTATCATGTCCTTAACCTTGTACTTCAAATGCCTGTCCCTGCCCCCAACCTAATCTTTCACCTCTAGCACTTGTGAACAAGCAGTGTACAAAAAAGTAGAACACTGTAGTGCTTACTGGGGGTTGAGGAGGAGGGGGACTGGGGATTTATTTAATGGGTACAGAATTTTAGTTGGGATGATGAAAACGTTCTACAGATGGATAGTGATTTTGATTGTAAAACACTAAGAATGTACTCTAAATATCTTAAATTTTTATTTGTCATTTATACATCAATAAACATGAGGGTGGGAGGGGGAATCATAGGCTTATCCTATGTAAAACAAATATAAACACAAAACAATGTGAATATACTTAATGCCACTGAATTGTAAACTTAAAAATTGTTACATTTTATGGTATGTATAGTTTATCAAAACAGCAAAGCATCGTGACTTGAAGATAGTTCATGTAGGGCAAACTGTTCTACCTGCTCCACTAGAAATTGCATATATTACACTGAAGTGGTATAATTTATGTGTATCAAGTAAGGGTTAACCATTTAGTAGGGCAGAACAAGGACAATGTATATATTGATCAATTTTGAAAAGTTAAATTCTCTTTCATTAAAGAGTTAAAACAATTAAAGGTATACAATTCAGATGTCTGGAAAATTCACAAGAGAGGTGTGTGTGTGTGTGTGTGTGTGTGTGTGTGTGTGTGTCTGTGTCAAAAGCGATGTAAAATTAAAAAAACAACGATGTGGGTTGATTAGAGGAAAGGGCTTTAATTAGACTAATCTAAAAGTTAAAACATTCTTCAAGAAAACTGGTTTGGACTCAAAAAAAATTAATGTGAAAAAATCAAGACAACTGTTGTTATTTAAAGGAACAAAAAAAGACATAACTGAAAGCAATGTTTGTGCCTTGATTGAATGCCACTTTAAATATTTGAAACAAAAAAGAAAACAACAACAACAACAACAAAACACATCTAGGGAAGCCAGTGTGGTTCAGTGGGTTAAGCACTCTTTTTACAGCCCCAAGGACCGAAGATTGAGTCTCAGCCCCAGCCCGTGTAACCCATATGCTGAACTGGGGTGTGCTTCCTATGTGGGAGACCCACTGTTCAGTTCCTGCCCTGTGCAGCTACTGCCCATCTATGTGGAAGGAAACCATGTTGAAAGCTGATGATGTACAACTAGAGACTGCTCTGGGCCCTTCCCCTTCTCTATGTCTCTCTCTGACTCTGTCTCTGTCAAAAACAATAAAATAAATGGAAAAAATCTATAACAGACATTTTAGAACAATTGAGAAATGCTGATTATGGACTAGAGATGAAATGATGGTGTGGCTTTAATGTTAATAGTCTCAAAAGTGATAATATCATTAGTGTGAAGAAGAATAATGTTCTTATTCTTATAAAAGGCATTCTGAGTAAAATATTTAGAAAGATGTCTCATGTCTGCAACTTTTAAATGTTTATATAAAAATACATAAATATAGAGCAAAATTAAAGTAAATATGGCAAAATATCAGTTAATTATTGAGTCTAGGTGGCATATAGGTGGTCATTGCTGTATTTTGCAACTTTTCTCTATGTTTGAAAATATTCAATGTAAATGTTAGGGTTGTAGAATAATAATAATGAATTTCAGAGGAGCCAAAGGCTTAAGAAAGAAAATGTAAAAAGACAACCAAACATCTCATAAAGTACTAAATGCCACAAGATGTGCCCAGAAATAAGCCAAATTCAATTGCATTATTCTAGTAAATATTTCTTGGGTGTTAACATGTATGAAGCAAAAATTATGTGCTTAACATACATTATTTAATTCAATCATCACAATGCCCTTCAAACAAGAATCATCATTCTTATTTTGCTGATAAAAAAAATTAAGGCTGGTAGAACTGAATAGCTTGGTCCAACATATACAGCTATTAAATAGCTTAGCTGGAAAGCAAACCAAAATCAATCCTGGTCCAAATCTCATGCTAATTGCCTCTGGTTAATTCAGTAGTAATTATTTTCCATTAGATTCAGTAGTGAAAGAGACTAAACTAATAAGTCTTAGTTATATAAAAGAGAGAGACAGACAAAGACGATGAGAGAGAGGGTGTGGGGGTAAGAATTGATTCTGGCTACCGGGACTTCAGCAAATATTTTCGATTCTGGTCCTCATGATTATCTATGGAAAGTGATGTTTTCTCAAACCATATCAGAGCTCTAGTACCCATTGTCAAACACCAGGGTGAACTGGTATCTTGGAAGTCTTCAATGAGTTGCCAACATTCTCTTGCTTTTATCACTCTAGAAATAAGTCAGGCCATTGCCTCTACGGCAGGCACAAGTTCCATTTTAATATTAGCCACTCATTCTTGTGGCACTTTTTCTCTTTCACTGACAAGCTAGCAACTCTTAAGATATATTACTTAATTCTGTGTCATTCATTTGTTCATAAGGTCAACTTTTTAATAATATAATTTGGCCAAGAATCTTCTAAATTCTGAATATTCTCATTGAGTCTCAACCATAAATACAGTTTATGTATTATTTATTTCCTATAACTCTAATAAGATACAACCTTATAATCTATTCATCACATGTCAACTTGTGTTCCAAGCACAGCAGTAAAGAAGATAATAGTTGAGTTCATTTACATATCAACAATGCCAATATTCTTGGAATGTGGACATCTGTGATGCCCTCATCAATGGAAAAGACCACCTTGAGTCATCCTTGGATTTCCATCAGTAAATAGTTTCCAGTAAACATAGCTTTGTTGAAGGTGTGTGAAAAACCCTGAGATGATACACGCTGTGTAATTTCTGGATAACAAACTATTCCCTTCTTCATGCAGCATTTTCATTATTGAACTTGTATACTGTACCTTACAGTCTGTACTTTCTCCATTTGAGTGTGAGTTTTAGTAGGCCAAGGACTGAGGTTTTTGGTTTTTATACCACTATATCTAGTAAAGTTCTAAGCACATATTCCCATTTGGGTGAATGAATAGATGGGTTCATGGAGGTGAGTTTTGTAGGAAAAGTTGGGATGTATTATGACATGTAAAATATAGCCTACTAGAGCAATTTGCCAAGTCCTAGTTCCCTAGATTTGGCATTTTTATGATTCTTGTTCTTAGCCAAGACATCAAGATTTTTTTATAGATTGCTGCAACAGTCTAGAATAGTGCAAATGCTTCTTCTCTTGCCATCTCACTCACACAAATACATTCTCCATAAAGCAACCGTGAGTCTTTTCAAAAATGTAAATTGAAAAAGCTGGGATGGCTCAGTGGGTTAAGATCTCACTTTGTAGCTCTGGGGACCAAGGATTGAATCCCAGCCCCGGCCCATGCAGCCCATATGCTGCACTAGGGTGTGTTCTCCATATGGGAGGCCCCAGTTTGGGTCTCGTCCCTCCCTCCCCGGTTTTCAGCCATTGGTTCAATGGGGTGTGCCTCCCATGCAGGAGGCTCCTAGTCCAGTTCACACCGCGTGCCCCCCACCCACCTATGTGAAACAAAATTAATTTGAAAACTGATGATGTAGAACCATGGAGACTGCTCTGGGCCCTCCTCATTCTCTCTCTCTTACTGTCTTTATCTCTCTCCATCAAAAACAATAAAATACATCTTTAAAAAAAATTTTTAAATGCAAATCATGATAAGTTTAAAAACACTGTCTTCACACTTGAATATGAAGCAGATCCTCATTTCTTGTGATGTCCTATAAAACCTACAATGTCAATATTTTAACTAAGCAACAAGCTTCATTGCTGGTCCCTCTCTCCCACATGTGTTCCCTTTACCCTCTCTAGCTCCCTCCCCAGTGTCAGAAAAACACTCTTTTCTCCTTAGTTGCATATGGCTTGTTCCTTCATCTGTAAAGACTCATATTAAATAACCATCTCAGAGAGACCATACATCACCACCCTAAGTAATAGCACACATAACACTTATTTTCTATTGTTATTCTTGTTTTTCTTCTTTGCACCAATAAAAACACATTATTTATTTTTTTCTTTTTATATTTGTGCATTGCATTTTCTGTCTTCCTCAATACATGGTTAGTTTTATAAGAACAAGCACTATGCCTGGGCTTGGCACATGGCATATATTGTAGAGTGCATGGTTCTCATTCAGTAAATATTTATTGCCATTGAAGGTCACTGAAGAGCTCTAATAGGCAGAGCATACCATATTTGGATATGTCAGAGGCTTCATCAAGGAAAAGAGGCTTAACTAAACAGGAGAAAATTGGTGATATTTAATCATTTGTAGAAGCTGCCATCCCCCTCCCTCCCTCAAGTCACCCTTCTTTCCCCCCCAAATAAGACTGGTGTGTTTATGTCCTAAGTAAATAAAGGGATAGGGGCAATGTCCTGCCAGGGGGAAGTAGATACACCCTCTCTAGCAGATTTTCTTCTCTGTCTCCTAGAAAATTTATGTTCCTGGATCTTATTATTTCAGTTGCTTTGCCAAGCTTTGAGGTTCAGTATAACAGGGGTTGCTCAATTTCTATATTGTCAAAGACTAACTCAATGTCTAAAGCAGAGTAGGTAATAAGAATATGTTTGTCAAACTGAACAAAATATAAAGTCACTATTTCCAAAGATTCCTATTTTAGAGGATAACACAGAGTTCAAGAGGATTCTGGGAATTAGCAAAATCAGAACATTGTAGAATGAAAATAAAACTGTGATACCTAGTACATTTTCAACTTTAGATCAATAAATGAAAATGTAGATTTCTTTTAATAACTCATTGCATGAAAGATTTTAACTTGTATAGAATATTTTCATACACAAAGAAGCAAATAATGATCGAAACAATCTAATTTTCTGACTCCAGTGGGGGCCTTATTAAGCCCTACAGATAAGTCTATTCTAGGCTGTGCTAGAAAAAAAAAATTGATCCCACTGTGGCAAGAAAAAAAAAATTGATCCCACTGTGGCAAGAAAATGGAGCCCTATAAATCTCACTAATGTCTGAAACCAAACAGTGCATTAAATAGGAACCTGACTGAAAGGTCTAAAAAAGAAAATTTAGTTGATTGTAATCCTTGCAGATGACAGAAGTTGGATTTTCTCAGCCCAGTTGTGCTCTATGGGTATCTGACAAGTCTAAACTGCCAGCTTAGAGGCATTCAATATTTCAAGTTTTTTTTGTGTCAAAGGGTTGAATTTAGACAAGCTGTGTTGAATTGAAATTGGATAGCTGAAATTTGTATTTTCAGTTGTTGGAAATTTCAGTGCAGATTTGACAAGTATTGATGATTCTTTATTGACATGAAGCATTTGTACAAATTGTGGGATTCTATAAAGTATCATTCATTTTGCTTTTAAAAACATGCTTTCTGCTATTGAAAAAACACATTTTTCTAATATTTTTTAAATAATCTTCAGAGTGGAAAATATAATAAATTGGTAAGAAATTCATGATCCCTTGTAGCTTAGAATAAGCTAAAAGTGTTATGTGGCTGCTATTAATGTTAAGTCCAACAGTAACAGTTTTCTGGGCACCTCACAAATTGCATAATTTGTCTATGTTTCTAAGTTCAATTTACAGATGCTCTAATGTCAGTAGTCTGGTGGGAGCTGTGATTGCAAACAACATTGATGTATTCTGACCATGGCACGGGTCAATGTTTCTTCCAGAAAGCCAGAGACAGTGAAGGTAGAAATCTCCCTTCCATAATATCTACACATTAAATGAGGCTTGTTTGCTCCTATTGAATAGGCTTTCAGACATAAATGCTTTCATAGGGGAGTTCTTTTCTACCTCTTTCTAAAACATGACTCTCAGAGGAAGGCTGAGATTAATAGTGCATCAGGTTATGCTTAATGTTCTCTCAATATTTCATTTTGCTTTAGTCCTATAACATTTGCATTTCTGAAATTAGGGTATCTGATACATTGGGGTGGGACCCAGAGGCCTAGTTTGAGTTAGATTTATTATCTACTAAATGACTTTCTTAGCAGATCTCTTTATCTCTGTGTCTGCCAGCTAATCTCAATGCTATATCTTGAGCAGATTTTATTATACAAAAATTTATTACTACTATTTTTTTTCTTCTACACAGCTAGCTCTCAGACACTTTATTATTGATAGTCAACCCTAACTGGCACACTACAACACAACAGAGATATGTAAAGTACCCACTTTGTGAATGAATATCTATGATAAGA
Source organism: Craseonycteris thonglongyai (assembly GCA_004027555.1). NCBI lineage: Eukaryota > Metazoa > Chordata > Mammalia > Chiroptera > Craseonycteridae > Craseonycteris > Craseonycteris thonglongyai. The sequence continues at coordinate 3,957 of PVKE010022349.1, read as the reverse complement.
TATTCTTCACACTTCAGTTATTCCTAAAGTGTTGGTTTTAGAAAAGGAGTTGGGGAAGCCAGAATGGCTCAGCAGGTTAGTCACTCACTTTGCAGCCCCAGGAACCAAGAATTAGATCCTGGCCCTGGCCTGTATGAACCAATATGCTGAACTGGGTTATGCTTCCCATGCAGGAGGTCCCCATTTCGGTTCTTGCCCCCCAGTTCGGCCCCTGGCTCGAAGAGACGTGCCTCCCATGCAGGAGGCCCCCAGCGCAGTCCCCGCCCTGTGTGGCCCCCACCTACCAGTGTGGAATGAAACTATATTGAAAACTGATGATGTACAACTATGGAGACTGCTCTGGGCCCTCCCCCTTCTCTCTATCTCTCGCTGTCTCTGTCTCTGTTGCTTTCTGTCAAAAACAATAAAATAAATCATTTTAAAATACAGAAAGGGAGTTCACAGAATTAAGACACATAACCAGAATAAATAAATTAAATAAATAAGTAAATAAATATAAAATAAAAAGAAGGAAAATTCATAGAACAACATCAAACTAAAAGAAAAAAAAAGTTGACTGTGAAAAAGAAAAAGAAGCAAAGGAGAAATTGAGATATTGAACTACCAAACAGCAGAAGATAAAATGTCCATAAAAAGTCCCCATATATTATATCAATCATTACCCTAAATGTAAATGGACTGAAGTCACCAATAAAAAGACACAAAGTAGCAAACTGGATTAAAAAACAAAACCCATTCATATGCTGTCTCCTCTAAACAACCACAGCCACATGGACAAGCATGAACTCAAAGTGAAAGGGTAGAAAACAGTATTCCAAACAAATGGCATCCAGAGAAAAGCAGGAGTAGCCATATCTGATGAAACAAACTTCAGAATAAAAAAAGTAAATAAGAGAAAAAAAAGGATATTTCATAATGATAAAGGGGACAATACAACAAGAAGATATGACACTCATTGATATATATGCCCCCAACTAGTCAGCACCAAAATTTACAAAGCAACAACTAACAGATCTAAAAGGAGAAACTGAGAAAAACACAATTATAGTAGGTGATCTAAACACCCCCTTAACAGCCATGGAGAGATCATGCAAACAGAAAATAAATAAGGAAATATCAGCTTTAAGTGATACATTACAGCAACTGGACATAACTAACATTTATAGGACAACCAATCCTACAACATAAGATTATAGATTCTTTTCTAGCCCATGTGAAACACTCTTAAGAATAGATCATATGCTTGGACACAAAGCTAGCCCCAGCAAATTCAAGGACATTGAAATCATAGCAAGTGTATTCTCAGAACACAAAGCTTTGAAATTGGAGATCAGCTGTGTAAAGAAAACAGATAAAACCACATGTATGTGAAGATTAAACACGTTATTAAAAATGACTGGATCAAAGAAGAAATAAAAAGCAGATTATAAAACACATAGAAACTAGAGACAATGAATTTAACATATCAAAATTACTGGGATGCAGCAAAAAAATAAGATAATTTGTATCACTATATGTCAATCTCAAAAAACAAGAAAAGTCACAAGTAAGCAACCTAACATCCCATCTTAAAGAACTAGAAAAAGTAGAACCAAAACAAACAAAAAGAAAGCCCAAAGTCATCAGAAGGAAGGAAATAATAAAAATTAGGCCAGAATTAAAAGAAATGGAGAATGTAAAAACAATTAAAACAATTAGTGCATCAGAAACCTGGTTCTATAAAAAATTCAATAAAATTGACAAACCCCTGTTAGGCTCACCAAGGGACAAAAAAGGAAGGACACAAGTAACCAAAATTAGAAATGAAAGAAAAGGAATTATGACTGATATCACTGAAATACACAGTATTTTATGAAAATTCTATATGCTACCTAATTCAACAGCATGGAAGAAATGGAGAAGTTTCTAGAAACATTTAGCCTACTTATATGGAACCAGAAAATGGGTAATCTAAATAGACCAATCAACAGTCAGGAAATTGAAACAATCATCTAAAACCTTCTCAAAAGTAAAAATCCAATACTGAACAGTTTTACTAATGAGTTTTATCAAGCATTCAAAAAAAAATTAATGCCTATCCTCTTCAAACTTATCCAAAAAATTGAAGGAGCAGTAGTTCCCAACTCATGCTGCAAGGTGAACATTACCTTAATATCTAAGTCTGGTAAGAATAACACAAAACAACAAAACTATAGATCAATATCTTTGATGAACAAAGATGCAAAAATCCTAAAAAAAAATACTAGCAAATAGAATACAACAATGCACATACATCATGATCAAGGGAAATTCATCCTAGGGGCGCAAAGAAGGTTCAATATATGCAAATTTATCCATGTAATAGACCACATAAACAAAAGATAAAAATTCTATGATTATATCAATTGATGCAGAAAAAGCATTTGACAAGATATAACATCCATTATAATCAAAACACTTAATAAAATGGGTATAGAAGGAAAGTACCAGAACGTAATAAGGGTCATATGTGACAAACCCTCAGTGAATGTCGTACTGAATGGGAAAAACCTGAAACCTTTTCTTCTAAAATCAGGAACAAGACAGTGATGTTCCCTGCTGCCACTGCTATTCAACATAGTGCTGGAATTTCTAGCTAGGGAAATCAGGCAAGAGAAAAAATAGAAGGCATCTAAATGGGAATGAAGAAGCTAAACTGTTACTCTTTGCAGACTGTATAATCCTTTACTTACAAAGTCTTAAAGACTCCACCAGAAAACTTAAATAATAATAAATGAATACAGTAAAGTTGTAGGATACAAAATCAATGCACAAAATTCAAAGCATTTTTATATACAAACAACAAAAATTCAAAAAATAAATTGACAAAATCTATACCTTTTGTGATCACAACAAAAATAGTAAAATACCTAGGAATAACCTTAACAAAAACACATGAGGGGCTTATACACAGAGAACTATAAAACACTATTTAAAAAAAATGAAGAATGGGAAGCAGGGATGGCTCAGTGGGTTAAATGCTCACTTTGCAGCCCCAGGGACTGAGGATCCAATCCTGGACCCAGCCTGTGTGGACCCATATGCTGAACTGGGGAGTGCCCCCAGTTCAGGTCTCACTGGGGTGAGACCCCAGCCCAGTTCCTGCCCTGTGCAGCTCCGAGCCCACCTATGGAATGAAACTATGTGGAAAAACCAAGGATGTGCAACTATGGAGACTGTTCTGGGCCCTCCCCATTGTCTCTGTTTCTGTATCTCTCTCTGTTAAAAACAATAAAAATAAATCTTTAAAAAAAATGAACACAAAGAAATGAAAAGATATTTCATGTTCATTAATTGAAAGAATCAACATAGTTAAAATGGCTATAATACCCAAAGCAATATACAGATTTAATGCAAGTCAGAAGAAAATTCTGCAGACATTCGTTCAAGAAATAGATAAAAAATGTCAGACTTATTTGGAACCACAGTAAACGCTGAATTGCCAAAATAATCCTACATAAAAAGAGTAAAGGCTGGAGACATAAATCTCCCCATTTTAAATCTATACTACAAAGCATCAATAATCAAAACAGCATGGTACTGGCAGAAAAACAGACACACAGACCAATGGAACAGAATCAAATACCCAGAAATAAACCTACATATATATGGACAGATCAGTTTTGACAAAGAAGTGAAGCATATAAAATGGGGGGAAGGAAGCCTCTTCAGTAAATGGTGCTGAAAAAATTGGAAAACCACAGGCAAAAGAATGAATTTTTGAACTGTGAACTGTCAATATATACCAAAATTAACTCAAAATGGATCAAAGACCTCTGCATAAGACCTGAAACATGCGGGTACAAACATCTCTAAAGATTAAGGTTTTCAGATTTTTTGGGTAGATGCCCAGTAGAGGGATGGCTGGGTCATATGGTAATTCCATTCGTAATTTTTTGAGGAATCTCCACACAGCCTTCCATAGTGGTTGTACCAGTT
>PVKE010022348.1:0-25657 GCA_004027555.1 Craseonycteris thonglongyai | reverse complement strand
GGGACTTTGCGAAGAGCTCAGACCTTCCTCCATAGGCTGCCATTGGCCGTGGACATGCTTGTTCACTGTGGGAAGTGGCCCCAGAACCTCTGGACAGTTCGTTGAATCCTATGGGTTAATGCGCTGGGCCCTATAGCCCATCCCCATCACTGATGAGGGAAATACCTAATTACTGCCTACAGCCATAAGATTATCTCCTTCTGCCCTTTAGTATCAGCCTCTTTTATACTTACTGAAATCTTAAAATCCCTAAATTCAGGTGTCCTAAAGTCGTATCTTTCTGCCCCCCACCATCGCCTTCCCCTCTGTTTCTGCGCTCCAGTTCAGCTTCTTTTAGGCTTTTCTCGTAACCCTCTGACAATCTAAACTCTGAGTTTCCTTCTCAGCGTTTCTCCTTTATCCATTATGAGGGTTAGGTTCATCACCCTAGGCATCGTCACCTCTTACCCTGTTCCCCAAATGGTTAAGAGATCTGGAAGCATCATGTCTGGATTCATATCCCACTTCCACAATTTACTAACTTTGTGACCTTAGCAAGTCAATTAAGTTCATGAAGTTTCCATTTCTTCATCTTGAAAACATAGATAATAGCATTTCCCTCTTAGGCTTGTAAGGAGGATAAAATTATGTCATGAATATAAAGTTCTGAGCAGACCCTGCCTGCCTCACAGATCACATATTAGCTATTGTTATTCTTGCTCCCTCAGAACCAGCCCACTCCTGGGTCATTATTGCTCACGCAGTTAGGTCAGAGTCATTCCGGAACTATTTAATCCAGTTTATCATGTCCAAGGAAGGAGGAAACACTTCCCGCCCTCAGGGAACTCACTGTCTAGAAGGGGAGGCTGGGCAGCTGAGGGATAACTTGCTGCTCTTGTACTATTTGCACTGAAAAGCAATACATGTGCACCTCATTGTGGTCAGCCCCCCACCCCCCGAACTACTGGAAAATCTCTACATACCTTTGGGGGAAGAGATGGATTACAGATAGAATGTGTGAAATCTTTACTTCGTTAAAACTTCAGTTGACTAATGTAAAAATTATAAACATGTAAAATATGGTTTTGCTTAATTCTGGGATAAATATTTATGGATATGGGTATACTAATGTGTATTGTTTTAAGTACGTTTCGTTAAATTCAGTGTCAAATTGCTAGTTAGTGGATGGCCAAGTATTGGATATTTTTTCCCTATGGGGCAACGTTTAATTCAGTTAGCTGCAATGAATATGTATTAGATCCCAACTCTCTCAGAGAAGGTCTGTGATAAATGTTGGAGGGAATTCAAAGATAATAAAAATGTGTCTGTGTTCTTTGGGAGTTCAGTCAGTCATTAGTTAAGCATATGAAGTGTTACATATATGAAGCAGTTCAGTGTAACAGACGGAATGAGAGAAATGAAGAACGGGCAGTGGGAATAAAGAGAATGAGATTTGTCAAACTGAATCTAGAAGGCATTGTGAGGGAGATGGCATTTGACAGAGTAAACAAAGGGTGATGTGTTTTCCTAATGAAGAGGAGCGACCCATGTGCCCACGAGAGGTTTGGGGAGTGAGAGTCATGGCTTTGCTTTAAACCTGGGACGCTGTGCAGGCAGCGAGGCTGAGAGGTGAGGTAAGACCTCAAGACCTGCTGCCCTGAACAAGGGGCCGTGCTAGAGGATGCAAAAGGACAGGAACTTTGCCCTCATAGGGAGGACAGGCAACAGCTGATTTTAAAATTGTGATACCTATAAACATTTGGGATATAATAAGCCACAAAGGCCACATGGAGAAAGGGTCATTCGTTCTGTTGGTAGAACAGAACTTGACAAGGATGACCCTGTCTGACCCGAGTTTTGTGATGGTGGGTAGAGAAATGAAGTAGGGGAGACGTGGTCAATCGAGGACATCCAGGTACAAAGGTGATCATTTTCTCCCCTGGAGCCGTTGCTAATCCCCTGTCCTTCGTTGTCCTACCCCAGTCATTCATCATCACATGCACGTCCCAGCCTCACTGGGACGGAAGTCAGTCACCCAGGAATCCCAGGGACTCTGATGAGCTGTGAGAGGAAGGCTGCTAGGTTCACACCAGACCCCGACTGCTGGGCACAGTGTTGCCCGTTACTCAGTTTTACCTTCTAGTATTTTCCTGACTACACGTGGTGGACCCAGGATGTGACCTTCTCACTGAAGGGCCTTTGCTGTTTTCTGGTCCCCCATTGCTGCTGTTGTGTTGTCTTGGTTGTGACACTACTATGGGCTCACACACTACTGGTAGTGTCACAGAAACGCCTTTGCATTGTTGTCACTGCCGCGATTACCAGGGCTACTTGACTGAATGTTTTCACCATATTCTCCCCTCTCCCTCCCTCTTTCTATCTCCCACTCCACGTCCCCCTACCGCATCCCCCCCCCCCCGAGATTTAGTTGTTCAAAGTGAGTTAGTTGAGTTGAGTGCGAGATGGTTGAAATGACAAAGGTTCTCTTGTAGGAGAAATGCAAGGGTGGCTATTACCATTCACAATCAGACATCTACAACATTCCTGTTCCCAAGTACCATGTAGGGAATTGCTGCTATTATGTACACAAGGATTGGTGACCTTGGCCCACAAATGACCCATAACATTAAATCGGGGGGCAGGGTGGTGGTGTGTGTGTAAATCCCACCTGTATCAGGTAGGTAGATACCAACAAAAGGGGAAAGACAATTTCCTACCTTATGCTGTGGAACTCTCTAAATCTGCCATGCTAGCCTCTTCTCTTCTTCTATTCTACGTTTTATGTGACCTAAATAGTCAATTTACTATTTGTTATTAGTTTGGAAATTATTTTTCTGAAGCCAGTATAAAGCGTTAAGTATTTATACACAGAAACTTTGGCAAAAACTGTGGAGAATCTAGAAATGGCCTTTCCCCATGACAGAAGAGCCGGAGCAGATTCAAGTGCAAATCCAGATTCGTAGAAGGAGTTTGGGTTTGTGATTTAAAAAGTTGGTTCCTCCAGCATGACCTACTGATTATTAAATAACTATGTTTTTTATCTGAATTGCTTGGAGGGAAGCTTCGTAGCTTTAGTAGTAAACAACTTACGCAGTTAAAACACGAAAAAGACAAAGAAAAGTGAACTAAAAAGACATTTTAGAGCAGAATGGGACTTGAGCCAATGAGCCTGGCTGGTAGAGTCTTTGGCGGGAAGCCAGGCTGTCTGCGATGTTTCTCTAGTTAGGATATATATAATATATATATGGTACAGGATAAGAAATGCTAACTCTTTTCCTTGAATTGGAGACTTTTCCTGATTCTGAAATTCAAACCAAATGCAAATTAAGATTTGTAAAAAGTATGATTAAAAGAATAACCACATGCACACATGACATTTGGCAATACCTTAGATCTCTAAAATGTCAAGATAGGAAAATATCCAAAACATTTTTTTGAGAAAAAGAGAAAGTTGGATTCTAGCCAAAGGCCTGCTGAGGAATTCTTATGAGAATCTCTGGAAACTGTACTTTGTAAGGTAATCGTGTTCTCCATGCTTGCATAGCCCCAAATGTTACTTGAGTGAATTTAAAGTCTCATTTATCTGTGCCTTGTTATGCATCCTTAAGACCACAGTGGTCAAATTTCACTTTGGCGAGGCAACAAAAATAAATAAATAAATAAAAATGGTGTTTGGCACTATGCAGTCTTAGAATACTTTAAGGACAAATATGCCAAGGGAGTCATATTATGTAGCTGTAGCTTGAATTATATTTTTTATGTATGATATGTATATCTCCTTATGTTAAACAAATCTGTGTCTTTTGCTTTTCTACTAAGTATATACACATCAGGTAGATACCTGTGTACACATGCTATGATCAGAGGGCGTACGTGAGAGATGATATCAGGTAAATAATGTGAAATTAGCAGATCTCTCATCTAAACTTAATCTTTTAAACCTTATCAACTTAGTGTTGTAAGGTGGAGAGAACAAACTGTCTACAGTTAGAAAGGACCAAGAAGAAAAATGTCTAAAGTCTCCTGAAACAGTTTGGGAGGTTACTGTTCCTGCCTATTCGTTCATTCGTTCTGTTGTTTAATATGCATAGTGAAAATGTGGCATAACGTGGAGGGTTCTTGTTTTGGGTTTGTTTGTTTTGTTTTGTTTTTAATTGTGCAGATCCTTGTCCATGTCCGAAACTCTGTATCCATTAGACACTAACTCTCCATTTTCCCAACATTAGCTCCTGGGAGCGCCCCTCTGCTTTCTGTCTCGCTAGGAATTTGACTATTTTAGGCACCATATGTAAGTGGAATCATACTATGTTTTTCTCTTTGTGTCTGGTTTATTTCACTTAGCATAATGTCTTCAAGGTTCATCATGTTGCAACGTATGTCTGAATTCCCTTCCTTTTTAAGGCAGAAATATATATATTTATCTCCCACATTTTGTGTCCGTGCATCCATCAGTGGCCACTTGGGTTGCTTCTATCTTTGCTATTGTGTGGATTGAGTTTTAATATTATATGATCCTTCAAAAAGGGGCTGGGAATGTAGGAGTAAAATAGACAAAAAATGTCTTCTGGGAGGGTCGATGATATGGAGAGTTGGAAAATAATTAGGCAAATGTATAAATTAAGTGATTATGGGTAGTGAAATAGTTTATAAATCAAACTGATGTCAGTACTGTGATGGAGAACGAAGGAGGTATACGGAGAATAACTTGTAGGTAGGATCATTTAGAAAATGTCTCATGGAGAAGGGGGCATCATAAATGCCACTCATTCAACTAGTCCATGTATTGGGTGAGATGCATGTTTTCCTCATTGGGTCGTGTATCCCTAGTGCTCCATACAGAAACATTCAGTAAATATTTGTTGCGAATAAGAGTGGAGTGGAACAACAGTAAATAGTCTTCTCCATGTGAAGTCGCTCTCTCCTCTGTAGTTCCTTGTCCCATGTCTCGCCTGCTCTGTATGTTCCTTTTCCTGCATCTCCCCAGGCAGCCTGGAGAAGGTGGTAGGCTTGGAGTTTGAAAGAGGCAAGATAAATAAATACCATCTTAAGAAAAGTTAAGAACACTGAATCAGCAAGAGTGACATGCATAGTGATGACACTGATAACAAAGCATAGTATCATCACGCTTTACAAATGCAAATAATTATTAAAATATTTTAATAGATGTGCTGTTTGATCTTTGGGGCTACCTCGGATAGTGTGGCAGGAATTGTTAACTACATCTGAGGAGTTTGAGATACCTAGGTCATGCAGCTAGTGAACAGCTGAGTGAACTTGAACTGCATGTGTGTGTGTGTGTGTATTAATATCAGCGTTCTGTAGTTTACACATTGCACTTCAGGGGTACACCATTCAGTAATACAGTCATAGCAGCTCTCTTTTAATGAGCACTAACTGTGTGCCAGACACTATTCTATCAGGAGTGTCCAACCTGCAGCCCAGGAATGCTTTGAATGAGGCCCAACACAATTTCTTAAAATACTGTGAGATATTTTTTGCAACCTTTTTTTTTTTTTTTTAGCTCATCAGCTATCATTGGTGTTAGTGTATTTTATTTGTGGACCAAGACAATTCTTCCAATGTGGCCCAGGGGAACCAAAAGGTTAGACAGTGCTAACTAGATAAAGATAATAAATGTATTAGAAAAAGAATGGGAACTACATACATTCGGTTATAGACGATTATTTGCACTTTAAATTAGGATAAATGGCATATTTGATAAAGAGTGAAATGTTAGGAAATATCTCCGTTCTAGTCACAGAGCTCCATTGACCCTGAAATCGGATAGCATTGTAACTCTGATTCTTTATTCAAAGGAGTCAGGAGAGATGATCTACACCAATTCTAAAAAGCTGTTGTCACCTTCTGTGTCATCACTTGATGGCCTGTGAGCTGTCCAGAGTTGTGGTGGTTTCAGCTTTCCCCACATCTGTCTCTTGCATCTTGCCTTCTAAACATGAAACTGAGTGTTACGGACAAGTGTGATCGCATGGTCGCATCTGGTTATCTCTGAAGTTCTTGAAGCTTTACAGGACTTTGGTGACAAGCCCCTATTTTCAAAGTGATGAAACATCAGTGTAAACCAGTAAGCTTGACAAGATTTCATAACAGATCACCAAAAACAGTCTTTGGAAAAACTCAGAAAGGGAGGCCCTGTCTAAAGGCACCATCTCGGCTTCAGTATAAATAAGTGACATGAAATAAGCGTCACCTCCTTATTCTACAGGCTTACTGATTTTAAAAGGCCTCTTACCTATTTTTTAAGAGCTTTAGCAAGATTGAAATTCGCATACCACGAAGTTCGTCATTTGAAAGGGTACAGCTCAGTGGATTGTAGTATATTTACCGAACTGTCCAGATGGACCTTTATGGTCTGTTTCGGCTTATTCAAGAGCATCTATCTCAATAAAGTATGCAGTCCTGGCATTCCATTAGTATTTGCTGAATAATAAACTGTTTTATGAATATAAGGGTAGAGCAGAAGGGGGCCAGATAATCCTAGCTAAACCCAAATGGAATCACTTGTAAAAACACAAATAATGATTACGTATCCAGATATAGAGTTCCAGTGACACTCGAGCAGATGTTTAAAATAACATATGTATTTGTAATATTAGCACCGAGAAAACATGGACGTCATATAAGGGATCAAGTGTGATATTTGCCCTTAATAGATCTTGCATAACTTTATGTGGGTCTTAAATTCACAGACACATCTTGGCATCTTAGAGCAAAATGAATCACTATCCAGGAGTTTTCTTTCTTTTTTTTTCACAGATTGTCACTTGAGGAAAGATAGTACTGTAGTAGTCATAGGCAAAGTTGGAAATTTTCTTGTGGGCCTTAGCGATTTAGCAATTTATAAAACCAACAAAAAGAAATTTTGATCAAATTACGTGTTTGATTTGTACATCTAGTTCATTTTTTCCTCAGTTTTATTGAGAAATAATTGACATACAGCACTGTATTGCTTTAAGGTGTATAGCATAATGATTTGCAATATATTTACAATATCCAGCACATAACTTGAAAATAGAACAGTACATTAGCCATAGGCAACAAAACAAAACAAAACAAAAAATGTTTGCTCATTATTTTAAGTTCCTTCTTGGTGATTCTAAGTTGAAAGTATAGCCAGAATGTTTTCACTGGCAATCTCCTTTGTCTTAAAATTTAATGACACAATACATTTGGCAAAGCAGCTATATTTCTCATGCATGTTTGGTTGAGCAGTTATTGCTATGGAAAAGACAAAATATAACGGAGATTTTATTTTCTATCCTGTTTCCCCTGTAGCTCCAATGAACATTTTCTTGAGTTTTCGTCTCACTGAATGACCATTTTTATGTACTTGCTCTGGCTTTGGCCACATACCTGGGTGCCCTAATGAGTGAGGTTCCCTGGAGTTTTGGTAAATGTGTATTTTGAAAATTCCATCTGGTGATTCTAACTTGTAAACCTACGGTAGTTAAAAATTATAAAGCTTGAAGTAAGCGAGTTCTTTTATACCTCTGTCTTGAGTTCAGTAGTTTTCATATTTCTTTATTGTTAAATTTATTGGGGTGACATTGGTTGGTAACAATTACCTTGTCTCCAGGTGCACAGTTTTACATTACATTGTCTATGCATTGCATTATGTGCTCACCACCCAGAATCAGCTCTTTCCATCACCATATACTTGATGCCCTCTCCCTACTCTCTCCCCACTCCGACCCTGGCTGTCCCACCCACCTCCCCTCTCACCCTCAGGTAACCACTAAACTATTGACTGTGTCTATGAGTTTTTTTTGACAGAGAGAGAGAGATATATAGAGACAGAGACAGAGAGAGACCTGAACTGGGGGCACTCCCCAGTTCAGCACATGGGTCCGCACCCGAGGCCGGGATTCGATCCTTGGTCCCCAGGCTGCAAAGTGAGCGCTTAACCCACTGAGCCATCCCGGCTTCTCTGTCCATGAGTTTTTGTTTCTTTGTTACTTTCAGTTTTATGTTCCACCTATAAGTGAGGTCATATGTTTCTTGATTCTTTCAGTCTGACTTATTTCGCTTAATAGGATGGTTTCAAGGTCCATCCGTGTTCTCACAAATGACTGTGTTTCATTGTTTCTTATGTCTGAGTAGTATTTCCTTGTGTAAATGTACCACAGCTTCTTTATCCAGTCATCTATCAAAGGCCACTTTGGTTGTTTCCATCACTTGGCCACCGTAGACTGTGCTGCGATGAATATTGAGGTACATATCTTTGTGAATTAAGATTTTCAAGTTTTAGGTGTAGATACCCAGAAGAGGGATTGCTGGTCATATGGCAATTGTATTACTAATTTCTATGGAAGGCAGTATGGAAAGTCTTCATGTTTCAATAGATGTTTTTACAACTTAGCTCAAAAGACTTTCCTGACTTTTGATGCCATCCCAAAAAGCATTTTTAAGAAGCAACTTAATTACTATTTTTAACCAATTATAAAATTTTATTAACAAACCTTTCAATGAGTGATAATTATTACTAAGCTTTTCATTAAAAAAAGTACCGGTAATTACTTAGATTTACAGCCACCTGCACCACATTTATACAAAACTATTTTTGTGTGTACTGTATGTTTGCCTGACAGTATGTAAAACTGCATTCTTTTTGCCTTTGGGAGCCTTGTTCTATATAGGAAGAAGTTGACACTTCGGTGATAGGTGACTGGATAATGGTTAGAATCCAGATAATGGAGGCACTGTGCCAAATGTCACTCTGGTAATACAGAGCTAATTTGTAGCAAAACAACCTCTGTCATATAAAATTCTTGCTATTAATTTGCATTCTGGTGGATATGCATTCAATTTGCAGTTTTTATTAGTTTCTCATTTGTGTAAGAACTATAGATTTACAGAATGTTTACCAAGTTCATATTTTTACATATTTTAGGCTCTACTGTAATTCTAATCCAGATTATACTATTTCTCCCTACCCTTATGCTTTCTTGCCTGACAATTACAATTATTTCTGAAAGTAGACCCCAAACAAGTTAATTTTGTTTTTTGAAAGATTTTCTTTCATATAAGCCTATAGAAACCCTTAAATGTTGTTTTTATATGAGTATGAACAAATACATACTTGAGTGATTATTCTTTTGTTACCTATGTTCTGAGTAATCACCCACATTTTAAAAGACAAGTAATTAACTCAGTTAAACTTTTGAATTTTGGATTTTTATAGATAACCTTTGCTTTTCTAGAGCACTGAACTTCTAAGCATTAAAATTGACTTCCATCCTGAATGATCATGTTAAAAATGTTGGCAAACCCTTACAAACCAAAACAAAATTAGGATATTTTAGTGGTTTTAATATTACATGAAAAATAGAAAATGTTAGGTGTTTGACAAATATGCATTAAAAGTAGAAAAAACTTTGTTCATTTATTCATGCAACTGTTCTTTCTAGTAGGTAATTGAGTGTAAATTATATGTTGTTGGTTCCTTTAATAAACAGTTTGATTCAGCAGAAAACCTGAGAGACTATTATAGTAATACAGAGTTGCAGTAGCTTATTGAAACCTGCAAAGCAAGACATAATCACTCCTGTACTCAAACACTTACAATTCAAAACATTTCATAGACACAAGCATGGATGTTGCCAGATACAAAGTATACAATTAAAAAAATTTCACAGACATGAGCATAGATGTTACCAGGTAACAAGTATGCAACTCTGCCCCACACAGAATTGTAACAAAAGTCAGGTGTGTTACGGGCTGCCTATATTGTATGAAGTTGGACATATAAATCAATGCATTTATGAATGTGGTCTTTTAAAATCTAAACTTCTTACAACAAAATATTATTGTAAGAGCACGATATAAAGGATAATTTTAAGAATGTCATTAGAGTAAGGTATATGAGATCAGAAATAACGGTTTTGTTCATTGAGCACTTAGGAATGCACATAGTAAGCCCTAAATGAAATTTTATTGAATAAATTAATGAAATATAATTACAGACATATAGTTCTTGCTCAGAAAGGTAATAATATATGACGTATCTGCCACTTTTAATATAAAACTTAGCTTGAATTGAATGTTATTTTGCCAACATAGGTACTGGATCAGAAATGTTATTATTATTATTTTTTTATCACAGATGAATCATAAACTAATGTGAAAATCATAAACAATCTCAAATTAAGGTCCCCAAATGGACAGTTTTTAATTGTAAAGTGTTTATTTTAACAAGATAATATTTGTCTTGTTTTAGATGCTTGTCTCTAAGAATGCTATGCATATTTCTGGTCTTTGGTTTCACGAAGTTACTTTTTTCATATGGCCAAATAAATATATATTAGTACTAACCAAAATGTGCAATGACATTTCTGAAATAGATACAAGCATATGTTCTTTAATAACATTCAAAACACTATGTAATAAATAAGAGAAAAAAAATCTATGCTTAATATTCCCTATTGTAATATAACAGATTACTTTCTTAGTTGCTACTATGAAAATTTGAAATGTGGAAGTAAAGATTAGATTTTAGGATAGTTTTATTGGAACTATATCTTCTATTATAAAATATTTATGAACATTGCTTGATTTGCAATTTTATTAGTTCTATTGAAAGTTCATTCTGTACAAAGATGCATCTTGTGTATAAGAAACATATCTGCACATGGTCAACAGAAAACACTTGATTAAATGAAGTGTGTAAATTGGTTAGAGGCTTATTCTGGTTCTTTGAGTTTGTAGTTATATAGAAGTATAAAGCTTTAGTTTTGACAAAGAACGTGCTTTTAAAAAATGAGAACAAATTTTTTTTATTAATATGATTAAAAACATGTTAAGAGAATGAAAAACATTAATATCTAGACTAATTTTTGCAAAGTAAAAGTATGATTGTATATATAAATAACCTTTCTCTTCAAATTTTGAACTTCATACTAGCTATATTTTAAAGAATTAAATATCTCACATATTTTTCATACTTATATAAAATTTATTCTTAGGGAAATTAGGTAAATTAAGATAGTTATCTACTAAAGAGAGATAAATTGAAAGAGAGAAACTTTGACTGTTTTGAATACTGTTAATACAATTAAATAATATTGACTTGCCAAAGTTAAGTCATTTGTCACAATGAATAGTATAGAGTCTGGCAGAAGTAAGACCCTTTTTAAGTATTATAGTGTGCTTGAGAGTGATACTGTTGTGTTGCAGAATTACATGCTTATGATTTTGTAGTAAAAGATTTGGTATAGATTACCAGCTCATAAAAAAGGCACAGTACTTCTGTGGGACTCTGTATATTAAGTTTTTTTTAGAAAATATTTTAAAATACAAGGTCCATATAATGTAATGCACACATTTTACTCATAGTTTTAGGGGAATTTTTTGTGAACATTTGCACAATGCTTCATATACAAAGGCTGTCCGGAAAATATCCAGTAATTGTCAATATAATGAGAATGGTTACATGGCTGGATACTTTCTGGGCAGCCCTTGTATATAATACATAGAATATTAAAAATTGTTGTCAATGAGAATGTGTTGATAATACTTAATCACTCTTTAGTATTAGTAAAAATAGTAATAGAGATTATTAAAGCTAGCTTTTTTCTTATTAAAAACTGTTCTCAGGCTTTAATATCTAAGTGTAACAACTAGAGGAAGGGGCCAGATTTCCTGTAACATTTATTAATACCGGTATATGCAGACTGTGAGAATTCTATTAGTTTAGACAGGAGAACTGTGATGATTCTTTTGTGTGCCTTATTAATTTTGACAGATTTCAAGGTCTTGCAATTCTGGTATCTATGAATCCCTTACTCAGCAGTAGTTTAATTTTGCATACTTATCGGGTATTTTAAAAAATACTCTATTCCTTTAAGTAGGGGTGCAGAAAAAGAAACTAGTTAGTAATAAATGATTACACAAAATATTTTTTTCTTTTTTGTTTCAGTGAAGATACTATAAATTTGCTTGTTTGTTTATTTATTTATTTTTGAACTGTACTGGGGACCTCACCGCGTTTGGGAAGCATGCCCCAGTTCAGCATGTGGGTCCACCTGGGCCGGAGCCGGGATTCGATCTGCGGTCCTCAGGGCTTCAAAGCGAGCGCTTAACCCACTGAGCCATCCTGGCTTTTCCAATATACATTTGAAAATAGGTATATTTTTATTAAAGAATAAAATCAAATCAGCTATTGATGTCATCCTACTCCTAGCTATATACTCATAAATTGAGAAGTAAGGATGTAGTTGGACAAAATTATCAAACCATGCTATTATATGGAGATGTTGAGATGTAGTTGTTATAACTGACTTGTCTTTTCATTATTCTTTAGTCTTACAAATTTCATAAGTATCCAAATGTTTTGTCATATTTTGCACAGTTTTTTTCTTTCAGTGGGAGAATGCCTTTATGTAGCAGTTCAGAGATTTCTTAAGAATGAAATATTTCTTAAAAATTTAAGTTTGAGATATTTAAAAATATATAAGGAAATATGTATAAGCAATACACTGGCAACTAAAGGAAACAGAATAGCTGCAAGTGTGAACTTTATGTCTTTTGTACCAAGTAATAGAAATTTCTTCCTAGGTGGAGACTAATGTGCAAAGGTGAAATAAGGCAGCAGGATTATTTTGGCATTGTGATAATTCTATAAAAAGAAAAAGAAAAAGAAAAATTCTAGCCAAGCCTCACATGGGTACTAGAAACTGTTAAAGATGGAGTCTGTATGTTCTTGGGGCTGAGTGCTTATTGGTGTTGCACCTTCGTTGTTGTCTTGTAGCGCTCCCCAGTGTTTTATTATTTTCTGCTCTTAAGAAAGACAGTATGATTGACTCAACCCAATGTGCTTTGCTTTTCTTGGGTCAGGCATTCCTACCTCCTTCCCCTAATCTTAGGCTTGTAGGAGGGGCAGGGCGAACTTGAAAGTCATGTCTTGTTTTGAGTCACCCTTCTAAACAACAGAGGTACGGCATGTTAAGTGAGAATGGGAAGTTATACAGAATAAGAACATTTATTAATTAGGTTCACAGTGATAAACATCTCACAATATAAGACATATCGCAGATATCACTTATATATTAACTTTTTTCTCTTCTTTTTGCCTTTTATTTTAAATGGAACAGCAATCCATTAGAACATGAGAATTAAGTAAAATATTCAGTTAATCTGCTATTTTGACTCATATCTGTTAACTATTGCCACAATAATGTAGCCTAGTAAAGAGCCACAGAATCTCAAAGCCCGAGAGCAATACACATTATTCTCATGTATCTGTGAGTAGGTTACAGGTGGGCTGGTCTAGGAAGCTGTGCTTTAGGCTGCAAGTCTCTAAGTTAGCTGGGACTCCCCTGCCCACCACCTGTCTTCTTTCTGCCATTACTAGTGGACTAGCGAGGACCTGTTCTAGTGACTACGACAGAGGTACAAGAGAGCGAATACATTTCAAATCTCTGCTTGTGCTGGACTTATAAATATCCCATTGAACAAAACGGTTATCATGGATGAGTGCAAAGAGGCAAGGAGAGATACTCCACCTTTAGTGGGAGGGACTAAGCGTGGCTTATAGGGAGGGAGGTGTGAAGAATTGGGGCAATGACTCAGTCCATCACAGCTTATATCCTTAAGGGAAATCAAGCTACTTTCTACTTCTCAACAGTCTTAATAGAAGACTTACATATTTTATGAAACTCTACATCTATTGGGCAAATACAAAAGTGAAGAAAAAATGGTAGAATATGTGTATTTGTTCATTTTATACTGCATTTTCCTTTGATATGTCTATTACATTCCGATTAAGAGCTACTGAAAAGTGTACTACAGGATGCTTTTTCAGGGTGTTTGTTTTGAAGACTAGTATAAACATTTCTGTAAGTTTCACATGCAACTACACATATTTTAACTTGATCTTTTATTCTGCATTTACTTTCGGGCATCCTTAAGAATCAGCTAAAATGTAGAAATTATGCAGTATTGATTTCAGGAAAAGTTGAAATGGTTACACATGATTGCCTTTGCCTAAAAACAAAATCCTTATTTGGTTCTAATTTGAACAATATTGAAAGCCCAACAAAACTAGCTTTTTATTATGTCACCATGCATTTAGCAAGTTACGGAAAGCATTTTGTTTCAAGAATGGATTTAACTATGTCTTGTCCACACTTCTAGCCATTCTTGTCATTTCTGGCAACTCTCCAAGCCTGCCTGTTACTCATGCATATATTTCTTTCCTAGTAAGACTTGCCCTGAAATCCTAAGAACATATTCTGCTGACTGCTAGAACAGTTTTAGATGTGAGAGATTAATAGCTTTTGTTTTAGAAATATAATTGGTCACAGTTACATACATGTAATTTATATGAGAAATGTGTTGTTTTAAAACTCATTATGTTTATTTTTACTTGGCTTTAAAAAATAAGCTAAAAAGGATCTAAAATACGTATGCTTTAAAATACTTGGAATAAAAACAGTACAAATTTGTGTGAGATAAATGCACAGATATCTAAATTTATATATGACATAATTTAAGTGTAAGGTATACAGTTTGTGATGACAGAATATTTATTAGCCTAAAACTCCAAAAAAGAGTATTCCAATTCCCCAATTAAATGTTGCTTCCACAAATATTATTATTATGTTCCTTTTACTAAAGTGTGTTCTGTAAAAACAATATAATAAAATAGTGTTTATATAAGATATTTTAGTGCCTATCTTCTAGAAAAATGCAGTGATTCTTCCTATTTTTTCTTGTCATTCTAAAGAAAAAAATTATAGCCAAGTGCACAGAGTTGTGTTTTGGTGAGCCCTGAACTCCAGTAGAGTTTGGACCTGCGAGAGGCCTGTGTCCTCACGACTTCTGGTCTTTCTGCCACGCAGCAGTGGCTCCGTCACTTTTCCCTCAGCAGCTCACAGCTCGCCCCAGCCAGACTTTCCTAGCACAGAGTCACAGGCCTTTTCTCCAAAGTGATGTCTCTTATTTTCCTCAAGATTTCAGAGTTCAGAAATACCATCAAGATGAGAAAGGTCACTGGTGTTTGCTACAGCTACAGCAGACTCTCTGGAACTTGGTCAGCTGTACATCGTAAATAAATGAATACCGAAAAGCATTGTTCACAGGTTACGCTCAGACCTTGCATACCTATGTAGTCTAGATGTTACATTCCTGACATTTAGGACTGCTAAATGTAAACTGTTCCTTGCTAGGGACTTCTCATAACTAAAATATGAGTCACTTGTAAACCATAATAGATTTTGGCTCTGCAACATGATGAAGTGTTCTGGAAGTAGTGACACAGTTCACCCAGACTCATGGCACTAGAATTCCCAATGGTAACCCCAAATAGGGAAAGAAGTGAAGAGCAGAGTAGAGGAAGTATGCAAACCCCGGCACCTCCTTTCAAGGCAATACAACTCTGTATTGCTGCTGTTAAGAAATGGCAGTGCTTAGCGTGCAACCCCATAAATGATCGTACGAGTCGCTGTTGAATGGTTTTTTCCTAATGACTGAATGCAACTTGGAAATTTAAAAAGGCATCAGATATGTGTGCTACGAAATGAAATGGTGTGGTTAGATCTTCTATGAAAAAATTAATGTAAAATGTTTAACTTTCTGCTGAAATGTAATTAAACCTTCTGCTGTGTAATCTGAGTATACAAGGGCTGTCCAGAGAAAGTCCATCCATGGTCAGTATAATAAGAAAAGTTACATGGCTGGATACTTCCCAGACAGCTGCTGTATAGGCTTTGACATAAACTTGCTGAAGAAAGATGATTGGAAGCCTAAAAGCACGCAGAATCTGTCAACCCTATTGAAGTAAATGAATCACATGAAGCTATCACCAAAGATTTTAAATGTAAGTTGGATGATTTACTTGATCTATGGTTTTGATACTTCTATCCTGAGCTCTTTATCTAATGTTGCTCTTGACTTCCAAGTTTAAGGTCAAGTCACAGAATGTTCCTTTGCACACATCCTGATACAGTGATTTTGAATTGTCCCTCAGCACCAAGCCTCAGCATTGTGGGCCACTCACTCTGCACAGCCTCCTCCGAGGCAGGAAAGGTGGGGTTTTCCTTTTCAGGGTCAAAGGAAGTGACAGCTGGTCGCAGTGATCCTGCTGGGGACCTCAGCTGGGTTAATCTGCTTTCAGCTTCAACTCCTCACTTGAGCCTCCATACAGAACAGTAGTGGCCAGTCTCAGACATTTGTTTCACTGTGATGAAAGAAAAATGGTTTTGAGTGTAAGATGAGACGGTTTTCCTCACTGAGTTCTAGTAGCACCTACACAGGGTAAACTAGGCCGTCATTGAGCAAAGTGTTATGGGAGTGACATCAGGGTGACCTGAGGGGAATGAGTGAGCTCTGTTATTGTGTCGGGTCGATCCATGGCTTTTCTGGCGTTCAGTGAAGCTGCTTCTGAAGTAGTGTAGCGATGGGCCTTGCTCAGCATCGTACAGTGCAGTCTCTCTCTCAATGGGAGATTTTCTGAGAAAAACATATATAAGGTCTTTTCTGAAGTGATTTGACTTTGAAGTCATTTCAAGTATGAAGGTTTTGAATTATTATCAAATATTACTTCATATTATACATATATGGCTTCCTAGCATGATGAGCACCCATGAGCTAGGATGTCAGTAGGACTGGATTGTTTCTAATTAGCACTATAATATAGGCCCTTGATTAATACAACTCTTCTATACCATTAACATATCTATTTTATTATATTTGCTGAACATGTGACAAATGAAAAGGTAAAAATAACATGGATTTGCTTTTTCCTTACTTTTTTCCTATTTTATCTTTATTTCCTACAGGTTCTTTTGCTACAGATATTTTTTTTTATGGGAAATTATATTTACTTACTACTTTTTAAAGAGAAAATGTGTTTGTTACAAATATTCTCTTTATTTTAATTTTTTAAATTTGTTTACAAATTCAAGCAAATTTGTTTTGCTTTGTAACCTGACTTGGAAGAAGAGTTGTCATCTATAATGTATTCTATTTGTTTTTATTTTGTTGTTGTTGTTGTTGTTGGAGTATAATTGAGTTAATATATTAGTTTCAGTTCAGGTGTGCAACATGGTAATTCTCTCTCTCTATGTAATGAGTGATCACCATGATAGATCTAGTTACCTGTGTCACTGATACGAACTTATTGCGGTACTATTGAGCGGGATAAATGCCTGAAGTGGAGTTGACAAGCTGAGTCACATGGTAATGCTATTTCTAGTTCTTTAGAGGAACCTTCATACTATATTTTTCATAGTGGCTACACTAGTTTACATTCCCAGCAGCAATGCACGGGAGTTCCTTTTATCCACTTCTTTCTAGCACTTGTTATTTGTTGTGTTTTTGAGAATAGTCATTTCGACAGTTGTGAGGTGGTATCTCACTGTGGTTTAGGTTTGCATTTCCCTAATAAGCGATGTTTAAACATCTTTTCATGTGCCTGTTGGCCCGTTGTGTTCAGGTCCTCTGTCCATTTTTAAATCAGATTGTTTGGCTTTGTTCGATATGGAATTGTATGATTCTTTAGGTACTTGGATATTAACCCCACATCAGGCGTATCATTTGCAAATATCTTCTTCCCAGTCAGTAGGTTTGCCTTTTCGCTACATTAATGTGGTTCTTCCCTGTGAAAAACCTCTGTAGTTTGATGTTCCATTTGTTTATTTTTGCTTTTGTTGCCCTTGCCTGAGAAGACACATCTCAAAAAAATATTGTTAAGACCTGTGTCGCAAAACTTGGGTATGTTTTCCTGGTGTGTGTGCTGCGTGCCTGCGCAGTGCTGCCCCCTGAGGGTGGGTTGGGGCGCCTGCTTGGCCCAGCTGTGGCTCGTGGACTAGGGGCAGGTATGTGAGGCTTGGTGCACTCTTCTGTTCTGGGTGTAGCTCCTCAGTTATGTGGCACAGCTCTAGGCCTGTAATGTTGGAACTTATTAAAGGAATCAGAGTGACAAAATACAGTTATGGAAATAAGTATTTTTTGGCAGAACTGTTTATGAGAAGCTATTTAAATGCAGTCTTGATGGCATTATCATATGTTTAGAGGTAATACTTGTAAAGTCTAAGCATTATCATTGGTGCAATTCTTTGTCATAGTTTGTATGTACTAGGTAGTGGTATCATTTGAGGGATTTAATTTTGGGGTATCGGTTCCACAAAAATAAAAAGACAATTATGTAAATAATTATGTTTTCCCGTAAAAAAGACACTATTTGCCTTGATACATCTTTTTTTAAGTTTGTGCACTTTATATCTGTCCAATCAGCTATTAAAATTTCAGTCATTTCTTTTTATATATACATATATATATAATAAATATATATGTATATATATATTTATTTTTAATAATATATATATGTATATATATTTTTTTTGACAGAGAGAGAGAGGGAGAGATACAGAGACAGAGACAGAGAGAGAACTGAACTGGGGGAAGCTCCCAGTTCAGCATATGGGTCCACACGGGCCGGGGCCTGGATTTGATCCCTGGTCCCCGGTGCTGCAAAGTGAGCGCTTAACCCACTGAGCCATCCCAGGTTTTCCCTAGATTTCAGTCATTTCTGAGAGTGAATATTCATGATTGAATTTTTTAAGAGAAAGAGACTGGTTCTTTGTAGACATATTAAAAATAATAACTTGCAACAATATCTACAGAGAATTTAAAGTTGTTTTTTTTTACTTGCAGCTTATACCTACCATGTTTCTGCTGAATGAGTTATAGTCTTCAGTGGCATTAATAAGACAGACCCTCAGAGCTTATTTTTTCTGAATGTAAATATGAAGGAACTTAAAAATGAACAAAAGTGTGGAGAAAATATTATTTGTAGGGAAAGCCAGGATGGCTCAGTAGGTTAAGCACTCACTTTGCAGCCCCTGGGGACCGAGGATTGAATCCCGGTCCCGGCCCGTGTGGACCCATGTGCTGATCTGGGGAGTTCCCCCAGTTAGGTTCTCACTGGGGTGAGACCCCGGCCCAGTTCCTGCCCTGTGCAGCCCCGCCCACCTGTGGAATGAAACTATGTGGAAAAACCAATGATGTGCAACTATGGAGACTGCTCTGGGCCCTCCCCAGTCTCTCTATCTCTGTCTCTGTATCTCTCTCTCTCTGTCAAAAACAATAAAAATAAATCTAAAAAAAAATATTATTTGTAGAGTAGGCAAATACTAGTTTATTCAAAAATCAGTTTCCTGTTGCCATCAAATACGTTTTGTATGAAAAATCATTGTCTTCATGCAAAGGTCCGAGACGTTGCTCTCAGGCATTTAGCTTGTTTGCAGCGGGGGTTCTAGCACGGTTTCTGGAAAAGTCCTTGGGATAGCTTTAGAGGTTGGCCGTTGTTTTTCTTGATAAGTCACTTGACATTTCAGTGCCTCGCTTTTGAGTTTGTGTAAAATAAAGGAGATGGGCTTTGTAGTATTTAAGATTCCTTCTAAAAATGTTAATACATCTACTTGCAAATAAGTGGATTTACGAACTTTTAGTGCACTATAGATTCTTCAGCTTCTCAAAAGGAAAAACAATAGATTGTTTTTCATCTTAAGAACGGTTTAATGTAGATCACAGGAAGCTTGTGAATTAAAAATATCTTTAGATTTTTTTTTATTTCATCCTGATGTACTAAGGACCACTTTACCTAGCTTGCAGAGAGGTTATGGGTTTAAGAATACGTTTTTAACTGTGGTTGAGATAGTGACCACAATGCAATTATCAGTTTATCTACTGGAGAATGTACTCATAATGGACTGCTTTTTTAGTCAATTCCTTAGCTTCGACTATTATGTATTACTTTCTTTATATCAATTTAAATCAATGAAATACTATCTTTTATAATTATAGATAAAAGTGTGTAATTATTTGACAATTGCTGTTGCTTATTAATTATTGCTTATTGATTATGTAGTTGTTTTCTGACTTAAAAATTTGAATCCCCAGGATACAATAGTATTCTTGATGCTGTGCAGTATAAAAGCATAGACTGTATATTCCAAAAATAAGATTAAGGAGGAAAGCATTATACTGATTTTATAGCAACTATTCACAGAACAAGATTTTTGGTTTTTAAGTATTCATTTAACAGTTCAGCAAGCTGAATATCAAGGACTCTGTTCTTTCAGAATAAATAAGTTTGGTAACAATATTTAAAGCCATACTTTTAATTTAGACATTACTTTTATTAAGCAATCAAAAGATAGATCATTTTATAATTAATTAATCATTAACCCCCTTAATCACAATCATGTTTTTGTCTCTAAATATAATCATTCATTCACCAGAGTTTCATGCCCTAGGGATCAGGTGTCTCTGCCACCTGACAGACGTGGTGACAGTAGATAATACGGATGTGGCCCCATCATTTAGCTGTAGCTCATGTTTTTGTTGTGAATAAGTCAACCACAAAGTTAACATTGTAATTGTAGCAGGTGAAACCAAATATGATCCTCAGGGCCAATATCTAAATGCAAAGGTCAACATTTGATAGGCAGGCATAAAATATGCAAGTGCCTTATCTTCGTGGTGTAATGTGTCTTTCGTCCCTGAAGGTCACTTGTCACGAATTATCAGAATTGATACCTTGAAAATGCCCCCTGGACTTAAGTTATGGAAACTGTTGGCAGTTTTTGTTAGATTTTTATTTAAAATATAGCCACTTGTGAAGAGAGAGGCTTCTGAGGTGATAATGTGATTTGGTTGTTTTGTTTTGTTTTTGGCATAATGAATATTTAAATGCAATTATTTTACTTAGTTCAGGCCTAAACAAATGTGAAGATAAGTGTAAAATATTAAGGGGGCAATACTAGCACTAAAAGCATAACTGTGCAATGGTTTTTGGCTTGTCTTTTAAAAGAATTGAATGTATATTTCAACATATACTTTTTTAACTTTAGGGATAATATTATAGACTATTTTTAAATTTCAGATTTTTAAAATAAACCACTAATAGCCATGGTCTGTGTTATTTACAGTGTTCTGATTTATATAGAAGTCTTTAAAAATTGTCTTTATTGTTTTCCATATATCTTCTATAAACCTTTAATACTTGATTCCTGTGTTTTATATAACAGCATTTCAGAACAAATCACACCTAATATTAGTCCAAAGAGGGTGCAGTAATGGACTGGGATCCCTAGAATAGTGTCAGATCCAGGAGTGAGCCAAGCACGAGTTAGGACCTGGAATTCTCAGGAGGATGGTCACTGCCAAGGGCGAGATGTAAGACAGCTCAAAGAATTACCTGTGGTGGGGGGGACAAACTTCTTGAAGTCAAGATGTCAACAATGTGTTTTTCCATCAATAATGGAAAATGTTTCTATTTGTGCATGTTTTTGTTGTCAGACTTCACTTCTTTCCTGCAAAACATGGTGACCCGTCTTACTTGGTTCTATATTTTAGTGACTAGCCTATGCCTGTTGTATGCTAGATTCCAAAATATTGAATAAACAAATATTGGAATCAGGGATTGCCTCACGCAAACAAGGGCCACGATCTTGGACTTGTTGGTAGGTGGACACATGGCACAGGGATCCTAAGTCATGGAATTGCAAGATAACATCTACCTGTGCCAACGAGTTCACATTTCTTCTCATGTATAATTTATATTCCAGGTTATTGAGAGTATTTAGGGAAGTCATGCTGGAAATTTTTCTATCTGAGGATTTGGGGAGTAGAGAAGAGACACTGGACAACAGGAAAAATATATACTAATTAAAAAAAATGGAATATGAAATTCTTCTTGATTTTCCAGCTGACATTGATTTGGGGCAGAAGGACAGCCTGATATTATATGGATGGTGTATGGCAGGGTCCCCAACCACTACCAGTCCCTGGCCTGTTCAGAACTGTGTGTCACAGCACAAGGTGAACACTGGGCAAGCCAGTGAAGCTCCATCAATATTTGCAGCGGCTTCCCGTCGCTCACATGGCCACCTGAGTCCTGCCTCCTGTCAGATGAGCGTTGGCGTTAGTCTCATAGGAGCTGCCTCTTCCTTTGTTCTCCCTCACCACACCCACTACTCCATGAAAAGGAGAAGCCAGAAGTAATTTGCTCTCCCCTCTGTCCTTATATTTATTTTCATCACACTTGGGTCTGATGGGAGTTTTTACAATATAACTATAAAAGATGACATTTCATCCTCTGAGAAAAATGTCTTGGATGTAGCCTAGCAAAGTGAATGGATTGATTTTTCTCATGACTTAATTTCATGACCCAACTGGGGAAACTTTCCTTTTTATTAGCAGCTGTCTTCTCTTTTCTTATCAGATATTTAGCTTGTAACACCTAGCTCATGGTTTAAAGTTATTATTTAGACTTTCACAAATCCTTCCTTCCAAACACTTTCTCTTAGGTAAGGAAACAAACAAATGACTCTGGCTATGATCTTTCAAACAAAGCTGTAATATTTGCAGTCTGTATAAACACTACATCTGAAAGAAATGCTTGCTTAGCTTTAGCTACATTAAGAAGTGCTGATAGGAGTAGAAATACAAAAGAAGATGCGTGGATTTTTCTTTCCCCAAAGGTCGAGAGTTGACTTTTAAAGGGAAAATGTTGAGCGTTTCTTAAAACACAATGGGAACTTCTTTATTTCCCTCAGACATTAGTTGCCAAAATGTGAACATTTCAAGAAGAAATTTGACCCCACCTCATCTGTGTGTCAAATGACATTTAATGGTTGAGTGAAAGACAGCCCTGAATCTGGGCAGCCCCTTTACTAGTGCACAAATCTGGAAATTAAAACAACAGTTGGTCAGTGGACCTTTTCTAGCATAAACTCCAAGGCAACCATTTAAAATTAGTTACTGTCAACAAGCCAAACATTATTTTCTTGTAAAGATTTCACAACTTTCTCCAGGGTATTTTCTGCTGTTTGGGCATTATGTATGTAAAGGTCCTGATTCTTTTTGTAAGGCCTAGTTGAGTGAACCCTTGCTATTCATTTGAGTTGGTGTCTTGCAGACACGTAGAGCATTCACACGTGGTGTTTTCTCCCTGTCCTTGTAGGTAGAAATAACGCTTCAGGATATCAACGACAATCCCCCAGTGTTTCCAACAGACATGCTGGATCTCACTGTAGAGGAGAATATCGGAGATGGCTCTAAAATTATGCAGCTGACAGCCCTGGATGCTGATGAGGTAACTCGGAGGCTGTCTCTAAACTTTTGAAATCTAGTACTGCAGTGATTTATCGATTTTCTAGCATATGTTGACAACTTCTGTTACCCAATAACTAAGGTTAAGTATTGTGTACTCTTTTCCAAAGAACATTAATTATTGAAATGTGTATAAGGATGCTAATACAGAGGCTAAAAGCTATACGAAGAGGTAATTTTCCTTTAATTGGCAATTCACAACTCAGTTAATTGCCATTGCATTTTAGAGTTCTTGGCCAAATTATTTTAATTCTCAATAAAAAAAATCCCTATTTTTTAAATGCTTTTATAATTTCAGTGTGCTATTGTATAGCAGCTAAGGATTGATTTTTGTGATTAAAAAAAGCAAATTATTCAAAATTAAAAAAAATGAGGCTATCTTACAATTTTTAATTTAATTTGTATATATTTATAAAACCAAATGTGTAATTCAATAATAAGCTTATATATGAGGACTATCAGGAAAGTATCCAGCCATGTAGCTATTATTGTTTTATTGCCAATGGCTGTATTTTTTTCTGTACAGCCCTCGTATTTTAAGGAAACTTGTAGGCATGTTTAGGATTGTTTCAATTTTATGAAACAGAAAAATTTTGCTTAGTGGTAAATGTGAAATTTTGGGGTACAACTTACATTACTCTCTTATATATTTGTATTTTAAATATAGCTATGTAATCATCATGCTCCAAATGACATAGCAACTTATTTCATTTGTAAGTTTTCCCATAGCAGGGAAAAAAACATTGCTTGTTTTTTCCTTTTTGCTGGGTAAAGGGATTGATGTTCTGGAGTTTTCAAAAGAGGAATAATATTCCCAGACACCAGTATCCCCTTTCTTCATAACTAAGCCCAAGAGAAATCAGAGAATTTTCTTACCTTCAGTTGAACTCCAGAAGTCTCTGAAAACTTGATTTTTGGTCTATGAGTAAGATCTTCATAAATTTATTTATTTAAATTTAAAAAGTAAATAAATAAAAAAGACTAATTTTGACAAGTAATACAGAAATGTTATGACTTAGTCGCTTATAAATTTTGCCAAAATCTAACTAAGGAAAAGGAAGCAAAATAAAGCATAACTATTTAGATATTTAAAATGGTTTAATGTTTTAAATTTAGTACCTTGTATTCATATAGCAAAAAGTTTATTCCCAATTCCAGCTACCATTAGGAGTTATTATATAAGTGAACATTTCCATTATTATTGATAGATATAACATCAACGATAATTTAGTAAATACTGAATTTTTTAAAGTTTGTTGTTGATAATATATATTTGGATAGCTTAAATAAAAAAATTTCATTAACTTTCATATAGCAAAAGAGAAAAGAAACCTGATGTAATTTCTATAAGATAATTCACACCAAATTATTGTAATTGTAATTGTAATGACTGTTTCATTGGCTTCAGTCATATCAAGTGATTTGTTCAAAGAGTAACTCATTAATCATGTTAATTATAATACACATGTATCCTAATGGGACATACTACTCAATTAAGAACTGATTATTTGAAAGAGATGCCAAGATGTAACCCTTTAAAAATTTTTGTTTCCTTTCTTTTTTTCTTTTCAAGATATGACAGGGTTAATATAAGTGCAGTGCTATTTGCATGTTTAATTTTCTCCATTGATGTGTGTGTGCACATGTACATGTACACTTGCATGGCCTTCAAGTTCATCTTTTGAGATATGTTTATATTTATGATGAGATTTGAGGAAGGCTGGGAAGCTCCTTGTATCTCTAGGTGTTTAAATCCACGTAGTTTTAATGCATTTTGTTTTATCTATATTGAGCTTTGTTTTGTAAGGTTTTTGTTTTTTTTTTTTCAATGTAGAAATCATGCAGGTGTTCTAGGATTTGCCAGAAGTGCATTTGGGGTGAGACAGCGGCAGACAAGTGTAAGGCTATATAAAGCAGCAACTAATGGGGTAATGAGGGAGGATTGTTTGTAATTCAAGGTGAGGTAGCGATTCCACAGTTTGTGCAGAGTCTGTGCCTGAATGCATAAAGATCACCAAGAACTTTGTGATGGGAGCTTTGCATGGAGAGGTGAGGGTGGGAGGGGGAAAGGCAGGACAGGGGAAAGGGAGGTGGTAGGCTCACCTGCAACTTAAAGAAAAGGAGGACTTTTGTAAAAGTGCTTCTGGACTATACTTTTAAGAAAAGAAATTAAGCTCAAGAGTTTGCTTTCCTTCTTGAATAAATGTTTTCTTACTTTTTTTAGTAGTATCTTATTAAAAAAAAAAGATTTATTTACTGTTTTTGACAGAGAGAGAGAGAGACAGAGACAGAGAGAAGGAGGAGGGCCCAGAACAGTCTCCATAGTTGCACATCATTGTTTTCTCCACATAGTTTCATTCCACAGGTGGGCGCGGGGCTGCACAGGGCAGGAACTGGGCCAGGGTCTCGCCCCGGTGAGAACTGAACTGGGGGCGCTCCAGTTCAGTTCTGCTGAACCCTGTGTATTTGAAATGTTTTTCCTATTCCTAAATCAGGGTTCTATTCTTTTTTTTTCTGGTTTGACTAGGACGCAATATTGAAA
>PVKE010022347.1:0-25655 GCA_004027555.1 Craseonycteris thonglongyai | reverse complement strand
TAAAGGGCAAGAGAGTCACTGGGGTACCCAGACCAGGAGCTGTATAAACGCAAAGTGTGAAGTAGCCTAGAGTTATCCTTTGAGCTGCTTTTTCTGCCTTCTCATTTACTATGTTCCTAGTACAATGCATTTATGAAACGGGCCTAATCTTTCCCACTGATAATTTTCACATATTTGTGTTTTAAAAGAAAAGAGAGAGCAATGCTTAAGTCAAAGAAATCATTAATGGCATATTTTCAGGAAACCGTAATAAATCAGTGAATAACACACTGCAGGGCATGCAGTTACCTTTCTAATTCACTTCTATTCATACTAACAACCCACCACCACCAACTTCATGTATTTGCACCATCTGCTCTAAAACAGGTCAGGCATAATACATGAGAATGCTCAGGACTTCAGAATAGCACTATAGCTCCTCTAATATGAGGATTTTCAGGGTTATAATCTGTAAAAGTACATTCAAAGTTATAGTTCTACAAATTAAAAAATAGTATTTCCTTTGAGACCCTGTAACTGAAAGGTTATACATGAAATTTTGAATGAGTATAAATGTCAACTGAAGCTAAAGTTGTATTATTTAAAGTGTGAACATCATGTAAGAAGAGTTTAAGAAATTCTGATTATTTTAAATTATAAAAAGGAAACAATACCATATTAATTTTTTTTAATTGAAGAGATTAAATGAAGGTGAATTGCTTCTCTATTTTTTTACATCACTAAAACAGAATGCATGAAGTATCAAAAGATGCACAAACACATTCCTGATCTACCTCACTGGGAAGTTTAAGGGAAGCACAATCTTAGCTATTTCTGCAGGTGAAAGAGTAATCAGATTTGCCTAAACACAGTTCTTGTAAACGCAGGTAACTTGTATACTGCTTCATTCAAGCAGTTCCCTTCCCTTGAAAATCACAATTGCTATGGTTAGAGTTACTATGGATATTCTTCCCCCATGAAACCTGAATTCTTTCAAGTGAAGGGCATGCAAATGTTTACACTTACAATGAAGTCTTCACAAATAATTCTTGAATATCCTGAAAAATCAGTTGAAGCAAATGGTAGCTTAACCATTATGAAATGCCCAAGTTCACAAAATTAGATATATGATATATTCTCATAGAAGACTTTGTGGTTATATTTAATATGTAATAATACATGAGCTTTAAATAAATCCACCTAATCACCATAATTTTAAAATCCTATATGGAAATAACTGATGATATTTAACATTTTAAAAAACTTTTTAATATTTAGTCTTCTTTAGAGACTGCTGTCTCTGCCAACATAGCCAACTGAGTGCTGGGGCTGACCTTCCTGCATGACTAAAAATGCTAAATAAAATAGTTTTTAAATCTCTCTGAATAAATGACAGGATGAGTAAAAACATTTTTATGGTTGAGTAAAGGGCGGAATCCAGAAAGATAAGCAGAAGACTAAAATCAGCTGTCAACTGAGGGAATTTCCAAGCTAAGCTGACGTGACTCTGGGGTTTTGTTGTTAAGCAGGGCTCAGAGGGCAGAAGACTCAGTCCAAGGCACGCCCAAGCTGGGAGTCTATTAAGATAACCTGGGACGCCCTAATCTGGGACTCCTAAGTTTAAGAAAGAATAAAAGTTAAACTCATACCATCCCAAGTAAACAGCACAAAAAAAAAAAAAGAAAGAAAGGAAAATGGGTTTTCTAAAAGCTTCAAATTAAGTGTGAACCAATATCCCAGTATCTCCAAGGTATGCCTATAATAGATCATGTTCAAATTGGGTTTATCTGAGGAATGCAAAGTGGGCTATAACAGTATTAAATAAATTATTCTAATTCACCAAATTAAAAGGTAAAATAAAAATAATTATATCACCTCAGTAATAGCAGAATTCCTAAATTTGATAAAAGGTATATACTTTTTAAATAGAAAACACCAAATAGCGCAATTGATAATTGACAGCATCATCTAAAAATCAGGCACAGAGTAAACTAGCCTTCCATTACCACTTCTATGCAACACAGGAAGGCTCTCAATCAGCACAGTAAGGCAAGAAAAATTAAATTAAAAGCATAAAGATTATGAAGGAAGACTACAAGTTCATTGCAAATGATTTGATTGCCTATGTAAAAAATATACAGATAAATTATTAAAACTAATGAGACACTGTTAAGGATTTTGGATAAAGAGTATGTAAATCAAAAATCAAATACATTTCTAGACAACAGTAGCAAATGGCTTAAAAGAGAAATTTTATAAAAAGATAATTATGTTATCAAAAATACAAAATATATGTGAATAGATTTATCAAAACATGCAGACAACAACTTTTACAGACAAAAATATTAAAAAATTTTAAACAATATTAAAGGCCTAAACAAATGGAAATATATGATCATACTTTGTACATCTTAGAAGATTTAGTCACATAAAAATAATTCTTCTAAAGTAACCCATGGAATCACTATACCGTAGTTCCAATCTAAAACTCTAAACACTGGGATTTGACAAGTTAATTTCAAAGTGAATATAGAACACAGAAGTCTACATATAACCAATAAATGCTTGAAGAACACCAACAAAATGAGGAAACCTATGAAAACAAACATCAAGAATTAAGTGCAACTCAAAGAGAGCTCAAAACCAACTTCATTTGTTTTATAAAACACAAACTTGTTTTTTTATTCTTTGCTTCTTTATTTATTCATCTATATCACCATCTCTCTAGTCACTCAAGTATGTTCTCTTGACCTTCAGCCCAAGGCTGCCCATATGGTGACTGGCCTCTTAAATCCAATCTCTCTTTTCTATACCTACTGACACAGTCTAAATGCAAGCACTCAATACTTTACTATAACTCTAATAAGTCACCCAGCCTCCACTCACTCTACTTCCTACATCAACTGCATCAAACCATTCTTTACACCATCACCTATCTTTATAAAATATGGTGGCAATCAAGCCAATGATCTACTTTAAATTTTAAGTAACTCTTCTTCCCACTGCCAAGAGAATCAAGTTCATATCCCTTAGTTGGGCATTAAAGATCCTTTATACTGAAATTTTCAGAATAATTTCTGGTCAAAGTACAAACCCTAACACCCTTTGGTCCATCCACATGAGACTATTTACCACTTCCTATACTTGCTTAAAAGTCCATAAATCCTCACAGCTTCTGCTTTTATTTTAGTTATTTGACTCAAAAGTTTTGCACCACTTTTTCTCCAGGAAAAAAAAAATTATAAGATTTCAAGGTCCAACTCAAATGTCACCTTCTTTAGGAAACCTTCTCTATCCCAAACATAATTAATACATTCCTCCTCTGTGTTACTAATGTTTTGTTTATTGCACTTTCACATTGATAATTGAAATATGTGTTGCTTTTTTTCTGATATTGAAATCCCTATAGAATGGAAGAACACCTTATCTTTATCTACTAAGCATCTTCCTGAAACTTATCAGGTGCAAAATATTGGTTTTATTAATTTACATCTGTACTGTGCATCACAGTTTACCAAGACTGTGCATTTAATCCTTGCATGTTTTATAAACTAGGTATCAGTTCCGCCATGTCATAAATGAGAGAATTTAAGTTCAGAAACATGAAGTAAACTAAGATAACTAATTAGAAGTAGAAGAGCCAAGACTGTACCTAGGTTTCCTGACACGATATCCAGGGCTCTTTAAATTAAACTACACTACTTAGATTCATGCTATTGATTTCTATTGGTGTCATAAGAGCTCAAGAATGAAAATTTTCTTTGCCAATGATTTGTCTGAGCATTTGAGATTCTTCATTTAAAAAAGCACTGTATTATACATAAGTTAACTTATGATGAAAAAGGTAGTTCCTTACTAGACAAGTCAGATATATTGAAAATCTGTGAAGTTGAATTTTATGGAGATAATTAACAATATACACTTGTGTGAAGAAGAATTTTTCAAAGGATAGATGCAAATGATCAACCAATTATAAGCATACATATTTTAATATGTCATAGATTTAGCAAAAACTTTTTAAAACTGAAAAACCTTCCTTTAGTATCCTTGCCTCTAGCTCTTGTTCTCTCTACTATGAATATTGACCCCAAACTTGAGAGAACTGGACTCTCTCCATGCTATGATATCCAATATGCAAATCACCTCTCCTGTGAAACATATCCAACTGAACAACTTTCGATTCTAATGATCATGTGAGATTGACATGCTCTGACAAGCACATCAGTGCTGTCCACCTACCTTGTCACTGTTTGGGCAGATTTTTACTGGTGGACTAAGGTGAGAACAGAGGGATAGGAGGCTATGCATAAATTGTTTTCAAAGTTAATTTTGGCAAAGTCAACACATTTAACTGCATAGCCTATTGCAGATGATTTGTTTGGAAGCATGAGAAACCTATGGCATGAGGAAGAGTAGTCACTAGAGAGGTGGCAACTTCTCTCAGCAGACAATGTGGATCACTGACCTTGAAACTTCTGGGACCACTTCACAAGATCTCTTGTTTCCAATGTCAGAGTCACTAGGATTGAAAAAGACTTAGGGCTTGAACAGCCTTAGGGAATTCCAAGTCTTAGAGAATGACCCCAGAAAGACTAAGGGATGTCCCCGAAGTTACACACAAATACAGTGGCAGGACCTCTACTGAAATGTACACTTCTTGACAACCAGTAGAATTTGTTTTCCAACTGCCACACTATTACCTATGCAGAATTATTTTTAAAAAGCAAAATTTGTTTCCTTTTCAAAACCACATTAGAATAGTGCAAGTAAAAAGACTAAACATTCATTCCATTTAGTTTATCATTTGTTTTTGCTTCTCCTATACTATAAACAAAACAAATAAACAAAAATCAACCATGCATCAGAATAAGGATATAGTGTGGAGGACAGAAATGTACTCTGGTAGTAGATAATGTGGAAAAATATGACAAATAAGAAGACATTTTTTAAACCAAACTACTTGAGAAAATATGAAAATCATGATTGCTAATACTGACTACTTGAAAATAATTACATAATTGGTTACATCCCATCCACTGCCATGTAACAAAGTTGGCAAAGTGTCCATTTAAAAGTTGTTATGCTCTCCACAAGCTTTATTCTTCAGACAGTAGTCTCCCCTCATCTGCAGTTTTACTTTCCGTGGTTTTCATTATTCGTGGCTTTAGTTACCCATGGTCTAAAAAAATTAAATAGAAAATTCAAGGAAAAAAAAAAATTCATGAATTTTAAATGGTATGACATTCTAAGTATCATGATGAAATATCTGGAATCCTGAACTGTACCTCCCCACATATAAGTCATCCCTTTATCCAGAGTCTCCATACTGTAGATATTCTCTACCTATTATTCACTTAGTAGCCATCTCAGTTACCAGATCTACTGTGGTGGTATCACAGTGCTTGTGTTCAAGTAAAAGTTATTTTATTTAATAAGGCCCCAAAGCACAAGACTAGTGAGGCTGGCAATTCAGATATGCGAAGAGAAGCCATAGAGTTGCTTCTTTAAAGTGAAAGGTGAAAGTTCTTGACTTAGTAAGGAAATAAAAATATTATATGGTAAGGTTGCTAAGATCTATAGTAAGAACAAATCTTCTATCCATGAATTTGCCTAATTTATAAATTATACTTTATTGTAAGTATGTAGAGGAAAAAACACAGTATACATAGCTTTCATTACTATCCACAGTTTCAGGCATTGACTGCAAGTCTTAGAATGCATACCCTGCAACTAAGAGAGGATTACTCATATACCATAAGAAAAAAAATTCCAGAAAAACTTTATAAGAATGTATGTTCTGATTACTATAATTTATAATAGTATACAGTTTCAAATACTAAATAAATAACTGTAGCATACAACTATGTGATTTGAATATACATAACTATTTATACATAAACTATCATCTAGAGGCAAATGATAAAGTCAAGACTACAACAGGTCAGGAACTGTATCATATTTCATACTTCTGTAACCCCAACCATAAATTCATTTTTCATTCACAGTAAGTTTTCAATAACAGTTTGATGAATTTATGAATATTTGTGGCTTAGAGCCATGTGCTTAAAACTAAACTCTGTGTAAACATAGAATTGTGAGTATGTAAACTCTTCAAGTTAATCCAGATGGCAAATAAAATCTGAACCAGAAATTACTGAAAGACTAGATACCCAAGATTTTATTCACACATTAGTCAATGTAAATGGAAAATTGTCAATATATTTTGAGTGTGTCAGGCATTTGAGCAAATAGCCAAGAAAATAACACATACACATGCTTATATTGGTTACATCTGATATCGTTCCAACAAAAAGGTCTATTTGGGGTTTTAACCACTAAATTGTAATATTTAGAGGACTTGAGATATGGATGCATTTTTATATATGGCAAGAAAAAAATTTTAAGCCACAAATATTTTTATAAAGATCATCTTTCCACAAATAAGTAGTTACAATTAAAAAAAAATCCTTTACTTCCTATATGTTTATGCTATTATGAATAAAAATTATACAATGCTTACTACATTCCTGATAAAGTAATTTTTACTTTGCATTCATTTAATTCTTGTAACAATATCATGAAAATCATAAACATCAACTCCATTTTATAGATTAGTAAACTGAAGCATAAAGAGGTTAAATAACTTACCAAAAGCCACATACAGCATACAGTTACTCTGTGGTGGATCCAGTATTAGAGGCCATATCTATTAAACTCCAAAGCCTACCTTTTGAATAGATACACTATTCTCAACAAGAAGGTTGTGTGTGTGTGGGGGGGGGGGAGGCGGGGGGCTGGGGGAGAAGGAAAGGAGAAAGGAGAAAGGAGAAAGAAAGAAAGAAGTATCATGGCAACTATGCAACACATGGTATTCAGAGTTCTGAATTCAAATTCTGATACCATCACTGGATGACATAATGCAAGTTATCTTAAAACACTAAGCTACAGGTGCTACTCAATATAGACATAAGATATATGATAAAATATTTATTTATGAAGCCTATAGTTTTGTGTTATAAAGCCACATTCTACCACTGAGCTCCATTACATATAATAGAGATCTGTTCTTACTATAAACATTTTCATCTTGAGACACTCTGGAGGTGTATTCTATAATTGATATCTTCTTTCTGCTTTTTAATTCTTGGTCACTAGTTCACCCAGAAAACGGCTCATAAATCTCTTTCCTTATGGAAACATAAAGCAACACAAGGTCCCTGAGGTAGGTCATTACTTCCATTACCCATTCCAGATGGCAAATCCCAATTAGTCCTCCAGAGATGACTGCCTTCAGTCTATACTCCACCCAAGTCCGAGTACATACTACTGTTTCTTCTGGGACTAGAAAACCACATATAAAAGAAAAACTTCTTAGAACAAGGTATAGAAAAGAAGGCAGAAAAGAGAGGCCTGTTTTACTAGATTTTATTCTAATTCATCTGTTAGAGAATAAGTACAAGCAGGAACTCTTCCTTCAGAAAATTTGAATACACACACACATTCTTCAGAGAAATTGTAATATAATAAACATTACATATAGTATATATTCTAAATGCACCAGACTTAGGAAACCAGACAACAGTTTCAAGAAATCATTTAATCCTACAGTCTCTAAAAAGTTTTGAAGGTTTTGACTTAGAGTTGTTAGACAGGTTGGGATTGAAAAAAGATCCAGTTATTTATGTACCTTTTCACAGCATATTTGTCTTTGCAAAGGCATTCACACATCATTTACATACACAATGTACACTGTAAACCACTTTCCTGAATTGCCTGCATGTGAAAGGATGTTCTTCACACTCTTGATGGGCTCATAATCTTGAATTCACTGAATATTTACAGAGCACATTTAAAGTGTGAAACAATTTAACATGTACCACACTAAATGCCAGAGCCTATGCCAAGAATGGGGCACTAGTGACTAAATTTTCATCAAAACCAATTCAACCCTTGCCTTAACCAACATGGAAGAGCGGTTGTCACAATTTACACACTTGGAGCAACACACACACACAACAGTCTCCCTACACTATTTAGCATTTTCATTTGTCTTATACATAACTGGGGCATTTCACTGGTAACATCCCACACTTAAAAACGCTCTCTTGAAAGAGAGTAGAAGGGAAGCTGGGATGGCTCATTGGGTTAAAGCCTTGCTTTGCAGCCCCAGGGACCAAGGATCAAATCCCAGCCCTGGCCCCTGTGGACCCATATGCTGAACGGGGGTGTGCTTACTATGCAGGAGGCCCCCAGTTCAGTTCTCACCCCACCCCCCCATTTGGCCCCCAGCTCAAGGAGGCGTGCCTCCCATGCAGGAAGCACCCAGCCTGGTTCCTGCCCTGCATAGCCCCAGCCCAACTATGTGGAACAAAACCATGTTGAAAACTGATGATGTACGACTATGGACACTGCTCTGGGCCCTCCCTCTTCTCTCTGTCTCTCTCTGTCTTTGTCTCTCTCTGTCTGTCAAAATCAATAAAATACATCTTTAAAAAGGGGGGGGCGGGTAGGGTCTGCCCTATATTCCATGCAATTGAAAATATTGGCCTTACTCTGACAATATGGTATATGGCTTATAAAATGCAAGAATGCTGAAGGCAATATATATTCCCAGTAAAGGGGAGCACAGGAATGGATGCCCATTGTACAGATACCATCACATCAACTGCCAATGTGTACTGCTGGAGAGCCAGTGGAAGGGATTAAAAAAGAAAAAAAAAAAAAAATTCTGGAGTACAGAGCCCGGGTTCAAGTTCTCACCACTTACCATCTATGAAGACAGGGCCACCACTGAACCATTCTGAGTTTTGGTGTCCTCTTGTGTCCCAAAAGCTTAACAGTAATGTTACTTGATGGGAATATGGTGAAAACAGGAGCCCGTTTTTAATGTTTAATGTAAAAATATGAACTATGTTATTTTGACATTTGTCATGAAGGCACTTCTTAGATATATGAGGTATATGTGGTACAAGAATTTATTCTCTTGAAAGTTCTCCATTTGGCTATTTTTTTGCTTATGCATGATGTTCTGCCCTAGGCTATTTAAAAGGTTTAACTTCAATGAGATAAGGTATACTTAATAACAAAAACAACCTGGGTACAAAACACAAAATATCATAAACCCTCAACATCTAGGCATTTGTGCTGAAAAGGATCAGGGCTGAGAAATGGAGCTTCGTCCTTTCTAGGACAGTCAAAGCTCTGAACTGATGCCAAGATGGTTCCCAACACCATACAAGAACTGAGATCATCTTAACAAACACTCCAGATCCACTCGTGGCCAAAGAAGTGAACGCTAAAGATTCAGATATCAGCAACCAGGCCAGGGGCCTTTTGAGGTGCCCCAGTGGTCCAC
Organism: Craseonycteris thonglongyai; assembly: GCA_004027555.1. Taxonomy (NCBI): domain Eukaryota; kingdom Metazoa; phylum Chordata; class Mammalia; order Chiroptera; family Craseonycteridae; genus Craseonycteris; species Craseonycteris thonglongyai. The sequence continues at coordinate 16,321 of PVKE010022347.1, read as the reverse complement.
AACCCATGTGCTGACAGGTTAACTAGATGAAAAATGTAAGGAATGAATAAACTATTCCACCCTCGTACCCCTCTACCTTTGCCTCCCCCATCACACAAATTAAATGTCATCAATAAGACGTTCAACAACATAGAAGATACCAAGTGCTAATATAAATACATGGTTTGTGTCTCCACCTCAGTAGAGATTCCCACAAATTGTAAAATAGTGCAATGTGTTAAAAACTGTTGAAATGTCTTTTTTTAAACACTGAAGTAAATCCTTTGAGCAGCACACTAATACACAGAATTAGGTTTTATTTGGGAAAATAATAATTTTGGAAGCACTTCTGACTTACTCAATGTGTAGTTTCAACTTTTGAGAACTATTTTTGTTTGAGAAAGTTTTTCTTTTCTTTTTTTTTAATATGGGTGACAGCGAGTATTTTAACTTAAACTATAAATGTAAATTTCAGGAGAAGAGCTCAGTAAAATAAACACCTCTTCAGTTCACTTTCTGGATTTCAATTAACACCTAATTTACAATACTTCTTAATACAAATATATAGTTGAGCTCTTTAGACCAGCTTGACAGCATTAGCACACATTCTGTAAGGCGCTGACAAAACAAGCATTCCATTAGCCAGCCCACAAGGTCTCAACACTGAACAGTCAATATTCCATTTTTAGGGCTGACAATAGCAAGAACTCAATAAACAAGCAAGGGATTCCCTCCTCCCATTTTCTGAGCAAAAACGCTTTTTATGGAATTCCTTCCATAGCTTTGAGGTTATACTTTGATTTTTAATTTCCTTCCCAAGTATTATTATTCAATAGAGAACTAAAGGAAGTAGCCCACTTAAGCCATTTTGCTAAATCCTTCTACTGTGGGAAGAGGGCTCTCCACTCGTTAATTTAGGAAGGATAAGTCCACGATTAATTTCAGGTCTTAAAATACGAAAGAACTATATGGTGACTCCAAATTTTCCCAGGAGAGGAAATCCTACATCCTTAGGAATCTTGCCAGGCACCTGAATCCTGACCTAGCCGAGGCCGAGCTGTGGGCTCAAGATGCTGCAGGGCGCTTCCCTAGGGTTCAGGGGAATAGCACTGCCCCCTTCCCCCACCTCCTCAGACACCAGATGGTCCCAGCAGGATGTGCAAGGCCTCATTTTAAATGGATTATTTGCCTCTATCTTTTCTAAGCATTCTTAGAAAAGCTTCAGAAGGGACTTAGTTTTAAATATTTTAAGTGATGGGTCTAAGGTACTATTAGAAACAATAGGTAATACTCTAAACAGAAGAAAATTAATAGTAAATTGCTAGTACTTCATATTTTCTACCTGAATTCTAAAAAAAAAGGTAAGGGCTTACCTCTTTCCACTAAACTCAGTGATCAAGAGACACAAAAGATGAGTAATGTGACTAAAATTCTTAAGATTTACAAATAATATGGTGGCTACTCCAAGGCAAGTGAGTCTACATTTTAAATCAGGGCAAGTTAAGTTGCTAAGATGTACAAAACTAGGATTCATGTTTATACAATAGTAGAAGACAATATGGTTTCTGTAGGTCTGCATGGTGTATACTGGACTTTTGTAGAAAAGTGAGCCATCATGAGGGCAAGAGGAAAAGCTGTGGAATAATATGAGAGCTGTCTAGAAAAAATCCAGCCATAAATGCCTCTATTTTCCATAAATACATTGTACAAGGCTGAATACTTTCCAGATAGCCCTTGTATATTAACTTTTTCAAAAGGCCTTTGTTAGGCTCTTAAACACTTTAACTGTTTGAACATGAACTAAGGAGGCCTAAATAGAGAAGGCGGGAATGTCTTAACTGGAATCTCTTCTCTGAGGTAGCTCATGTAATAATATATTTAAGAGAAAATAATCCGTATTATTCATACCTAATAACAGTAACTGCCATTTGTGAGCCAAAAACAGATGTGGGCCCTCATGACAAAAGCAAAGAATTAATAAACTATTGGCAAACAAAAAACAAAATTCAAGTATACAGAATATGTCTTATCCATCCCTTTTGCAAAAACTATATTTTGGTCACTTCTTTTCTCCTTCTGGTCCCAAAGGCAGGAGGAGAAAAAAATTCAAGATCTGAGGAATGAAAACTAAAACTGAAGAAACTAACAAAAGCAGCTCCACAAAATGTACTTTTAACATAAAGGCTGGACAACATAGAGAGGTGCTGACCAAGAAAATTTTGTTTGGATATTAAAGAGTATGATGCAGTAAAGTAGACATGGGGTTAAACCTCAAATTCTAAAGGGCCCTACCTAGCTTCCAATAAAGCTAGAAAGTACAGCATTGAGGACTGAAAGAATGAGATCTTATCAAGAAATTATAAACTTATAAAATTTATCCCAAACAATTAGTATTCTAGGGCATTAGGACACTGGTTATAAAGCCAAGCAGAAAGAAGAGTCCTTTAAGATGTCCAAAACCAAGGTCTATAAAAAACAGACTTGTGTATGCTACTCTAAAGGCAAATTTAACCTTGCAAGTTTACTGACCTTTAATAATGCTTGGATTTTTTTCCCCAAGAAATCACTTACTCAGAAAAATTGTGGTAGAAAGTTCTTTTTTTCAGGTTGGTCTCGCCTAAGAGGATAAGGTTACCCTTCTAGACAAATATTTTACCTCATCAGTCTTATCAGCCTCTAACTATCATTCAAAATACTAATTTATTCAATCTTCTTTATTTAATCTATTTTCAATTACCTGAGCTTTATTGATAACCCCTTAAGTACAAAAAGAGAAAAGAAGGAAGAATAGGTAGATGGAGTTTGGAGGGAAGAAGGAGAGGTGGAAGAGAGGGAGGTTATTTGTGAATATTGAGATGATTTATAAGGTCTCTGCTTTTCCAGGTAATCTCTAGACTAGAGCTGTCCAACCTTTTGGCTTCCCTGGGCCACAATGGAAGAAAAGAAATCATCTTGGGCCACACATAAAATACACTAACACTAACGACAGCTGATGAGTTTTAAAAAAAAATCGCAAAAAAACTCATAACATTTTAAGAAAGTTACGAATTTGTATTGGGTCACATTCAAAGCCGTCCTGGGCCGCATGCAGCCCCACGGGCTGTGGGTTGAAAAAGCTTGCTCTAGACAAATCTGAGAGATTAATTTACACACCTAATTTGCCCAGGCTCTTCACAGATATTAATACTCAGATTAACACCTATTGGAATAGTTCAACAATGAAACAGGACACCTCAGTCTCTGTTCTGGAATGACTTCCTGCAGCATCAGCTTTGCAATGACCCTTGGGACCCTCCTGAACTAAAGAGCGTAAGAGAAGTCTGATTGCAAATTCAGATGACCAAGAGTCATCTGAGTACTGCACTCGAGAAAAACCATCAGGTATTTCTTTGAATTATCTCCATCTTTGTGTCTATTTATATATAGATTAGTTACCTATATTCTATCCTAAAGAATTTGGATAAAATATATCTGAAGCTGTGCTGTAATAACTATCCACTTACAGTTATACCAAAAATGTCTTTCTAAATCAAAGTCCAATTAAATTAATACAAGGCTTCCTTTTTGACCTATAGTTTTATGAACTTGAAATCAGAGTTCTGATAGGTATATATACAAGTTACATTATTTCACAAATACATTAGTAGCACAAAGCTTAAGTTATCATTATGAATATTCCTCCTTGGTTAACACTTGACGCTGGTTAGAGCAACAATTTTGTAGATAAGAGATGAACATTGGTAACAATGATCTATAGCTATTGAAAAGGTATTGAGAACACTAGATGCCTAACAGTGGTAACCCATCCCTGTGATAAATATTAAAAATCAGGTATGACCTTTGTCCTCAAGGACTTATATTCTAATTGAGTTTGGAAAAGATGAAACCACTTTCTTAGTCAATTCCACTCACATCAGATACGAAAGTAACCACATTTCTATTAGTCTAGACTCTGGGTAAACCTGGATGAATTTCTATTGTTTGCATTTCAAGGACAGCCTACAAACGGCCAACTAAGACTGCAGTTTTAATATAGCCAGACTTTGCAGCCAGGAGACGTAGAATCAAGTTCTGGGTAGTTGTAAAAAATTCACTGAACCTCACCAAGCATCCGTTTTCCTATCTATGTAATGGGAAGATCAACAAATTTCACCTTGAGTTGAAATAATGTACTCAAGAGTGCTCTGCGACCATAAAGCTACATCAGTCATTCTGATGTCAAGCCACTGTGTAGCGTGAGGACTATTAGGAAGCCTGTTAGAAAAGGTCAAAATGGGCTCTTTATGCCAGAGTTGTGCCCTCCACCTGCTTTCTGGAAAGGGCAGATCAAAGGCACCTCAGAGGCTGGAGAGCAGCTTCTCTTGTCTTTTCATGGCCGTCTTCCACCTATCTGTCCTCATCTTTCTTATTTTAGTGACCTTTTTTCTGACTCTTGTTTGGGACGTCAATGTACTATTTAAAATTTTTTTTTCCCGGTCATTACAACTTTTGTCTTATACAGGGCCAAAAGAGAGGCACTAAGATTTTGCCACTCTTTGGCCAAGATGGCAAACTGAAGCCTTTCATTTCACTAAATTAAAAAGCAAGGTTGATAATTTAAAATGTGATCTCAGATTTTGGGCAAGCTTTTCAGCCTTCCATTTGGGCTATTCTTATTTCACTTTCACTACACACACACACATATATGCCTCTTGCACTCAAAGTCAGAGAAGAAATAAGCTTAGAGTAATAACTCAAAGTTGTTTCTGTTGTTCTTTTAACAGCAACAGCTATGTTTAAAAATAAACCAGTATTAAAGGAAAAACAAAAGTAAATACTATTAAAGATTTTTTTCCTTCCCTTAGATGTTTGTTGAGAAAAATAAATATTTATGCTTGAGGTGTTTCAGTACACGTGGTACAATTATTGAAACTTTAAAATTGAAACTGTCATAAGTAGAAAAAAAACTCTTATGTTCACAGAACCTTCTTCTGGACAATTACTAACATGAGAAAAACCTGAAGCAATGTAACTTCTGAAAATGTCTTAGCTATTTATGACACGTATTTATATTTGAAGTTCATGATTTGTTTAAAAGCAGACACTTTTATCTTAATTTTCATAGAAAACTATATTTATTTATCCAAAATTTATGACACGTATTTATATTTGAAGTTCATGATTTGTTTAAAAGCAGACACTTTTATCTTAATTTTCATAGAAAACTATATTTATTTATCCAAAATTGGACCAATATATACATACATATGTCTCGGTTTTCTCAAGTTGGTCGCTGGTTGAATCTTTCACACACAGAGCATCAAAATAGATGTTTTCTGAGACAATCTTTAGAAATAACGTACCTCATTTCTACCTAACCTAAAATAAGAAAGAGCACCATTTTCACCCATTCGTAAGCGTTATTGAAATCTAATTTCTCAATAAACAGTATGCTTAGAGAGTTTGCATAGTATTGAATTCTGATTGCCCAGCCAACTAATCACCCCATAGCAAACCGTGTCCCATCCTCCAATCCATCTGGGCAGTCCCAAGAAACTTTACTGGGTTAGAATGAATGGTAAAGGTGACAGGAGAAAAATATATATGTGCAAATTGAATTAAATCATAATTCTAAGTTCCAGATTGACAAGTTTCTGCTAAGCTACTCTGGGTTTTGAATAAGTATCTGCAATCAGAATTCACCAAGAACGATTTGATAACATGGGGCACACAACAGGCATACCCTTCTTGTCAGAACAATGTGTCATCAAAGGTACAAGTTAACAAGGGAATTTCCAGCGTTTTCCTCCATGTGTGCACATCTCTCCTTCCTTCGGGCCCAAGAGAGTGATAAAAAAGGTTTACGTAGCTGTGGAAGGGAAGAACGCACAGTCATAGGCCGACCAACCCCGCACACAATCTGGAGAGGCAGAGGCACTTTTGGTTCTTCGCCCTCTCCCTTCCTCTTCGCTTTGCCAAGGCCCACACCTCTAGAGATGGGACAGAACGTGCCTTCAGCTTACAAACAACCCTACTGTACAGTCGGCCCCGACAACCCCTGTAACCTTCCTTCCGAAGTCAGTCTGAGTCCACCCTGAATCCGGGTCACCTGAACCTCGATGCATTCGAGCTGGAGTTCAGGGACCCCGGAGCCCCGCGGGAGAGGCGGCGCGGCACCGGTGCCCGGGGGCGCTGCGCTCACGTGGTCGCCGGCCGCGGCACGTGCGGCGCCGACCCGCCGGGGCCAGAGGGCAGCGCCACCCCTCGCGGGAGGCGCAGAGAGCAGGGGAAGGTCCCGGGCGCTCCGGGACCAGGCGAGGACAAGCTGAGCTTCAGACAGCGCCAAGCCAACTGCAGTTCCCGGGGACGTACGGAGGAAGGAAGACAAGTTTGCATGGGGTGGCAACTTGGTTTTCTTTCTAAGGTTTATTTTAAATGAACAGATGCATTTGAATGCCATCTAGCCTGAGAGCTTCCAAGGTCGCCCCAATCCCCTTCTCGCCTGGAACCCACACTTGCAACCCCTGGCAAAAGAGGGAAGCAAAGGTGTCCCGAGTTAGCAATTCCATCCCACCCACCTTTTAGGGAACTCTGCCCACTCGGGCTCAGGCGAGCGCTGTGGAGCCGCTCCCTGGAACAAAGAGGAGGTGTTGTCCCCTCCAGGCGTAAAGCCTGCTGAGTGTTGGTATTTAAAACCTACGGCAGCCAGCTGTGTTTATGGCTCATTTCGTTTTGCTGGGGGGAGGGGAGGGGAATCAGAACTCGAGGACTTTTTTTTTTCTTTTCTCCCCAAACTGGGAGAAGAGAGCTTGGCATTCGATGCCACTAGCACAGAACTCCAGTCACCACGGGCCGCGGCGGCTGCCCCTTGGGTGTGGGGAGGGGAAGGACGGGAAGAGAAGGAGGGGCGGCGCAGGGGCTGGCCAGGGAGGGGAGGAACAGGTGAGCTCCCACCGCCAGCCATCGGCAATCCAGCGCCGGGTCTCCCGGCGCGCCACGGCCCCAAGTGGAGAGGCACTTACCGGCTTTACACGGGTCCTTGTAATCTATCATCTCCGCTTTCTCCTCTTCGTTCCCATCGAAAGTGTAATCATAATCGAAGCCAGTGCAGACCCACCGCTCCCCGCAGAAAGCAATCCCCAAGGCCACCAGCCACACGAGCATCCTCGGGGAAAGCGTTTCCAACCCCATCCTCCTCCCCAGGAGGGAAAGGAGGGGACGGGACCGGGAGGTGAGGCGTCCGCGGTCCGCGTTGGTGCGCGGGGCGATGGGGACCAGTGCTTCTCTGCCCACGGAGGGGGCTTCTCGGCGGGACCGGGGTGTTCAGGTGTCCGGAGACATGCGGGTGCCGTTGGGACAGTAGAAAGGGCAAGCACTGCCTGTTCCCCCCAGTTGCAGAGAGAAGTTGGCGAGGGGCCCGCGGGTGGGCGGAGGGCAGGTAAGGAGCTAGGCTCCCGGAGGCGGGGAGGGGCAGCTGCGGGCAAACTCGGTTCTCGCGGAGCGGGCGTTCACAGCCTGCCAGGTCGTCCTTCTGGCGGCCGAACTTCCCACGGCCGCGCCTGGGCGAACAGCGCCCCGCGGGTTCAGCTGCCGCCGGAGCTCCGGCTCCCGCGCTGCGCCCCCGCCGCTGCCAGGAGGACCCCGCGGCCGAGCGCGAGCCGCCGCCGCCTGAGCCCGCCGCCGCCGCCGCCGCTTCGGGAAGATGAATCCGGTCTGCACATCAGCACAACTGAACTGAAAGGGGAGATCGAGGAAGGGGGTGGAGGGCAGGCATGTCCACGCCAGGAGACCTTAAAAGCCTGCAGGAGCCAGCCAAGCAACTGACTGCGAGGAGAGCCGAAGTGTTAAGATTTGGGGATGCACTCTTTGCCTCCCCCCCCCCCCCCCCAGGCTGCCTAACTTGGAAAAAAAAAAAAATCTTCGCAGCATCTAACCCAATCACTTGCATCCTGCTTACTTATTCATACAATCAGGGTCAGGATCCGGGCCACAGCCTCCTCTCTGACTTCTTTTGATAGCCTTGTACAAACAAACAGACACGAGCGCGCTGACAATTCCATTTATATTTTAATGAAGATAAAAATGAATATATAATGTATCTGCGTCTGCGAACAGCAATTAATAGATGATGTATGTGTCAGTCTTGAGTGCCAGACCGTGGGTGGTGCGAGGAATCATGATAATTTAGCTGCAAATCTCTACTTCCCCTCCCCCCAAATAAACAGCGAGTGTGTTTCTTTCCTTTGCAGACGTTTAACCTTAGCGCAGCCCAGGAGCAGAGGGAACGCATTGGAGCCTCCGCAACTTAGGTAAAGAATTAGATCCCTTTAGAAGTTCCCTAATCAAAAACTTTCGCTAAGAATTACCATCCTCAAAACTGCAATTAAAAAAAAAAAAAATCCAAAGGCAAGTTACAGATTGCAGCAGCAGGAAACGCAAAGACCTTGCTTATGGGCTGGCGCTATGGCTCACGTGGTCGCAGGAAGGGAAGTTGGAAGGAATACTCGGGAAGCAAATTTTCTCTGACAGTTCTGGCGCCCTTGCCCAGAGTTGCTCGGTATCCTTGGGCTTGAGTTGTTTTACTTCGGAGAAGAGTGTGTAAAACCTGGCAGCAGGATCAGCGAGGTAAACCACATGTCAGCCTAGCAGACGCAAGACAAACACAGGTTGTGGGAAACTGGGGAGGAAAAAAAAATCAGAGGAAATCTCTGCAAAACCCCTGTTGTGAGCAATTCAGAGGTTTCCCCACATCTGCAAGTAGTTTCCAAAATAGGTGAGAGGACATCACCTCCAAATTTACAAGGGACTGATGATTGGGACCCTTCTCATTTCCATCTAAATCTTGAACTGTCACTTTAGCAGGGGAAAAAAAAAAATCTATTGCCTTTACATCTTTAACATTTAAATCATGCCCCCCCCCCCCCGCCTTTCCAAGTTACCATAAACATACAGTTTTATCTAAAGGAAATATGAGGGCAACCACAAACAGACACCTAACACAACACACACACACACCTTTGACAGGTAGACCTAGTCTTTTGTTATGGGATTGGACCAGGTTTTATGTTTGTTAAAGGAAAAATAGAGGCTAATGTTGAAGAAATAGAACCTATTTGCAACGTAAACTAAAAGGATAATAGGGCTAGGTGGACCTGACTGGCAAAACTGGGGTTCTCTCAGAGGCAACAGCAGGGGTGAAGCCTCCCATCTGTAAATCTCAAACTTTTAACCCCCAGAACACAGAGAAGAGAGCAGATTTGAAAAGAACATGTTCAATAAGCAGGTCGAGGTGTTTGGTTTTGAAAACTCTTGCTGAGTCATTCTCAAATTCTTTCACCCATCAAAACAAAACAAAACAAAAAATGTTTGCATAATTAATAATGGTGTTGCTCTAGTGCAGGATGTATTCTGTTTAGCCCACCTGAAAGCCTAGAAAATTCAACTTTCCTTTAGAGATCCTTGCTCAAGAGTTAAAAGTGTCCCCACTTTCTACCCCCAGACCTTTAAAATGTCCTTTGTTAATCCAAATGTCAGCAAACATCTCATCTCATTAGACTATTTGATCATATATGTTTGCAAGAGTTTGTACCTGGAGTTTCCCTAAACATCACTTACTTAATTGAAGGAATAAGTCTGTCTCACTCATTTGTCCTAAAAAAAATGATACCACATAGGGACATTTGCCTCATTATATAATGATGCCTGTTATGTTTTCCTTAGAGAACTTATTATTACTTAGTTTTATAATTTTATAAATTAGTAATCCAGAGTTAGAATGACTAACATAGTAGAACCTTAAATCAAAATGTAGAAATTTTCCTTCATAGCTAAAATACTTGCGGAGAATACTTATTTACATCACAGACCTCAACCTCTGAATTATTTTAAAATATTTACTAAATCTAAGTATATAATAATAAAGTACATACCTTTAAACATAATTTATTTCTATAGTTACTCTATGATTTTGCCTCGTCCATGAATAAACATAAATTTGAAGAAAAAGAAAGAAAAGAAAAAAATACGCATGTGAAAACAGAGTTGACTGTTCTTTCAGAATGTAGCCACATATATGTACATTATGTGAATCCAGTTTCCTCAATAAACAGGCAGATAAAAAAAAGAGGAGACTGATTACTTTAGTAAGCATATACAAAGTCACCTTGCCTTCTACTTGGCAACTGCCCTTGACCAGCATCACCACCTGCAGCAGTACCCCATCAAATCCCAACAATCCTCAGGAATAAAACCAAGAGAGCAAAAGCAAGAGGTACTCTCTATGCCAATTAGGGTTCCTCTGCTATCACAGAAATTAAAATAAACTTTCCTTGTAGATAATGTCAATAAGAAATGTCTACTTTCTAATCTAGTCAATTTGTAAAAAGCTAATTGTGACTGTCTCTATTATGAAACCAAGTAATACATGAATATATTCCCCAACTCACTTCCCATGTAAAAAACAAATAATTCACAATGTATGAAGTAAAATGTATTTCCCTCTCTCCCTGATCTCTCCCACTTCCTCTGAAGTAAACCCTGTTAACCTGTAAATCAAATAGTGTTTATATAGATTGAGTCCCATAAAATTGTATTATCTGCAGGTCAAAAACAGCAAGTATTGGCAATTTTGTGTTTCAACAATTATTTCAAGGCTTTTTTTAAGTTCTACTTTGTATTAATACTGTTGTTCTTCTAAATTAATCATTATGCCAGATATTTTTAAGTGAAGAGGCTATTGACTTCCCCATTTTATTTTATTTTTGTTTTAATCTTGTATTTTATAATTTTTTTACATTATTTCCTATATCACCACTGTAGGATGATTCCAACCCTTGATAATTAATATGACAACTATATTAATCAAAATTTGAGCTGATTGCTGTTTCCTCAGAGACAAAATAAAAAAGTGAACAATATTTGCTTTACAGCAAAAGTGTTAAACAAGGTGTTTGTTTGTCTATTTATTAACGAAAAGACACACACTGCCCAGGAAAAGAAAATTAAGAGCTATCATTCTGCTGTGGATTCTGGTCTGCAGAGGGCTACTAACCTGAGTCTCTGGTTATTCCTTGGTACTTGGTAGTTTGCTGTACAACCCTGGTCTCTAAAGCGCTCTGGCTGGTGGGGAACAGAGACACCCATTGTGTTTTATGGTTGTCAGCTACTACAGACCTTTCAAATGTCCCTTTCGCCCCATGCTGATGACAGGCCGAGGCAGACTTTTTCAGGTCAAGAGCTACTTCTCCAAGCATCGTGGTCCATTAACTATTTTTTTATTCAGGTGGTCAGTATAAAGTTGCTTGGAGGTCCACAGGTGGACCGCAACTGAAGTCTCGCCCAGCCCTGCTCCACGGCATACACAACACTGTTTTACCATCTTTCCTCTTAAGCTCTCAGCCCTGAGCAATTCTACTTCTTTCTCATATGCATGTTCTTGTTGTTGTTTTTTATATTTTCTTACACATTCATGTTTGCTTGTAGTTTTCATGGACAGGGCAAGATTAGCATCTCTTATTTCTAGTTTAGTGTCCCAAAATATGGTACTTAAACCAATTGGTGGTACACACTATGATTTTAGGTAATTCAGCAATAAAACTATATATATTATAATATATATAATATATCATATATATTATAATATATAATAAAAGAATATATTAGTGGTTACATATATGGTACATATATTAGAAAAAATTATTTACAAATGTGCACTTGCATATAACTTATACTGATGCTTAGGTTAAAAAAAAAACAAGTTAGTTGCTTTACGATATTAAGGCAACTGTAATGGTGGCACACGACAATTAACTGATGCTTGATAAACACTGATCGAGTTCAACTCCTATGTCTCCCTTACCCCATACTGTTTGTAACAGCAATCTTTTTGCACCTTTGATCACACCTATACCTCAGTCTATTCCTTCTCTTCCCTGCTTATCACCCATTCTCATGTGCAGGCCCCCAAAGCAGAAAGGCTATGTTTGGACACAGAAGCTACATATGTTTGCTCTTAACACTTTTAGTTTGCTTGTTTAGGCATTACTCTTACTATGTAAGTCTCAAGAAGAACCACTGACTTGTTTGTTCAGAAACCACATATTATTGCCTAATGACATCTGGAAATGATTGTAGCGTTCTCTATTCAGGCATCAGCTTTGCCAAGGGGAAATGGAGGGTAAGGAGTGGAATTAGAAAAGGGTTGTCCCACCTAGTAGAAGTCACAGGTTTGAGTCCACTAGTATAATAGTATTTAATTGTGCAACCTGTACACCTATACTGAATCCTCACTGTTGGCCCCCAAACACCTGGCTGCGGAGGCACAAAAGTGTGGAGTTTGGAAAGAGTCCCTCAGTCCAAATTTTAGCTTTTTGCTTATTAGCTTAGTCACTTTTGACTCACTTTTATAACTTCATGTGTCCTAAGTTTTCTCATTCATAAAACAGAGATAATCTTAAGGGTAACACTATTTCATGGAGTTGTTATAAGGATTATGTTAGTTTCTATATGTGCTGTGCTTCCAGCACCAAGTATGTAGTGAACTGAACGTTCGGTGTCTGTTTGTTATTATTATCATCTTGAGTGTGTTCTAAAAAGTCAAATGATTTCCAGCCTCTCTAAATACAGTATTTTAAAAGAGTCTTCTCTTCCTTCAGTTTGACCTAAATGATATAAATCTAAGACACAGTAATTCATTCAGAGATATGCAAAATAGAGGGAGCCAATGAACTGGTTAAGAACATAGGCTTCAGCAACAGAAAACAGAGTTTTAAGTCTGATTTGGTCATTTAGTAGTTATTTTGCCTTGGATTAATTAGATCCTTTAGCTCACTCTCCTGATTTTTGAAACAAATGAAATACCTAATAGAGTTGAACTGAGAAATAAGTAAGATTATGCACATATTGTACCCCTTGACAGGTATAAGAGCATTAAAAAGTGGTTATTATTATTAATTGGCATTTTCCTAGTGATTATGAGAAAAATCTGTACATTGTGAGCTGTCAGGCAAGAAAGTCAGCTTGTACACATGCACAAACACCACACACACACACACACACACACACACTCATAAACCTGATTATAAATTAAAGCAAGGACAGTTTTATTTTTAAAATTCCACTAATATAAAACCTATCAAATTAAAAAAGAAGATTTAGATAACATTGCTGGTGTTGCTTAAAAATTTCCCAATAGTATACTTCTGAGACTGAAATCTGTAATGCCTCTCATCCAGCCACTTTCTGTCTCCCTAACTTAACTAATTTAGTGCTGCATTTATTTATTTATTTTTAATATTATGAAGCATAGGGTAGGTCTCCTAATTTTCTTATCAAATACAAATTGTACCTTATTTTGTTCTACTTAATGTATGGAAATTAAAAGAGACAATGAAGCTTTCGTTAAACACAATTTATACTTACAATGCAATGAGAAATACTGTATTTTTCCATGTCTAAGACAATACTTTTGTCTAAAATTGTTAAACTTAAAATTGGAGGTCATCTTATACACGGGAGTAACCCACGTATTGATTTCTTAATGTTAGGTTAGAAAAGTAGGAGTTGTCTTGTACATGAGGGTGTCTTATACATGGAAAAATATGGTACTTTATTTTAAAATAATGAAGTAGTATCAGATTCTTATGAAAAGGAAACACTCATACTCCATAAGGCCCATCATCCAAGTAAACCACTTGTCAAGATTTTTCTGACCTTATGCTATTTTGAAGATAGGGAATAAGAGTTGGAATGAGTGAGTCATTCGTGAACATTTAACTGTCACCTCATAATCTTTGACCGTCTACTGCCTCCTTCAGCTAGTTACTCTTTGGGGCCCTGCAGTCCCGCTAATCTTTCTGACAAGCACTGCACAGTAGAGAACTGCATGTCTGATGGTGGCCAAGAGCCTCTAGCCCCAGCTGAATCCCATTCTTCCTTCAAGCATCTGGTCAAGCCTCACCTTACATTGTATCCCTCCTGACTTCCAGATTACATTCTAGACAGAGTGCCTCAACGCTATAACGCATTCAAGTCATTGATCTAATCAAGAGCACGTCTTGTTCCTCCACGTCTTTTTCATCACAGAGGCCATGTCTTTTCTGTGCATGAATCCCACAAAAGACTTCACACATATTAGTGCGAAATAACTTTTCTATGGACGAAAAATAGGATTGAGTCTATTTTAGCAATTTAAGTAACAGTCTAATATTTAACACTTATTCTAATGTTAAATATTTCATCACTGGAAATATTTAACACTTGAATAAGACTGAAAATTAATTTTGAAAAGCTATGGATTTAAGGTAAAAGTGGAGTTTGGGATCAGACAACATCTTTGAACCCTGTTGCTCTACGTGGTAGATGTTTTTGACACTATTTTGTACCTCAATTTTTCTGACCTTTACAATAAAATGGTTACCTCATATGGTTATTTTGTGATGTAAACACATCACATATCTGGGTATAAATTACTTTTCATGAAACCTGACATTTGACAGGAGTTCAGTGGTTCTGAAGTCCTTGCTTCTTCTACCCACAAACAACAAATGTTCATGAGAACACCCACAATCAAATCAGAAACTCTGAAAAGAAATTTCATAAATTTTATAGTCAAAATTATCATTTTTTATAATTTATGACTATGTAAATTTTTTATAATTTATAAGCATTTATAAAATGGTTGGGGAAAACAAGATTATTCCTTTACCAGTAAAAAGAGAATATGAACAAAGACTAAAAAAGAGAATGCTTACATCCATAACAGAGCTCAATTACTTCAGGATTTCATCTCTCCATAACCTTGTACATTTACACAAGTAAATGTACAAATGGTAGTATTAATAATACCCCATAGCTAACTTTATTAAAATAGTTTTGCAAAATAAATATCTGACAACTTGGGTTTATCACAGCAAACAGCTTTCGGTAACCAGTAAATAAAAAACACAATGTGCTGAAATGAATTAAGTTGAAAAAGCTGACATTGTTTACTAACCTCTTGAATAAGTTTTTGGGTGATTGGTTGGCATATATTTAAAACTTGTGTGACTTCAGTTTTTATGATGCATTGTAAAATCACCAAGTTATTTTATAACTTATTTAACTCTTTTCATAATATGCAGCTGCACATGAACACTAGTTTTTCTGTATATCTAAACTCTCCATTATACTACTTCTCTGGTTCTGGGGCCAGGCCAAATTTATTTTGTAAGGGGCACTGTGCTTTCAGGTGGCAATAATTGACCTTGGCCTTCATATTCAGGCATTATAATTCACTTTGGGTCGCTTTTGCAACTACTAAAGCAATAGTTTTGCATTATAAAACCAACCTCCAATCAATAAGAAGCATCTGAAGTGTGTTTATTTATATATTGATTGCTTTTCATTTTCAAAGCACCTAACAACATTAACTAATGGTCCCTAAAATAGGTGAATATGTTTTGTTTGAGGCTAGCAACAGAAGCTCTAAAAATCTGAGGTGCTAAAGCAGCTTCAATTCAGAAGGGACAATTTCCTTCCTGTTTTTTCTTTTTCCTTTTTTTTTTTTTTTTTTCACCTCCTGCGGAAAGCATTCATTCAGATTTACTCTATGAGAATACAACAAACAAACAAACAAAAAACAAAGATCTTGTCAACAGAGTAGAGCAGTTGGCCCAGGGATATATAAACTGTCTAAAGAGTGGATTCCTATGGTCTCACAGGTCAGTAGAACACTAGGATATCCACATTCCTTTTGCCAGGGTACACAGGAGAGCAATGTTATCAAAAGCTAGTTATGCAGACAAGGTTTTGAAAGCATCCCTCATCCTCAATTATCTAGCTATTTCAGATGAAAATAGGTGTGGTGTTTTAATTTTTTGCTAGCAGGAAAACGCTGACATTTCTGGATAATTTCCTCCATTTTCTACTTTAGTTAGCACGTATCTGATAAAAGGTTATACCTAGTGCTTTCCAAATTATTATCATTCCTCTAAAAACACCCCATCTGTGAGTTGAGGTTACAGTTCATTGCAAGGCTGAGCTTACTATCTCACTCTTTAAGAATTCTGGTTGTAGGGAAAGCTGGGATGGCTCAGTGGGTTAAGCGCTCGCTTTGAAGCCCCAGGGACCGAGGATCGAATCCTGGCCCTGGCCCATGTGGACCCACATGCTGAACTGGGGTGTGCTCCCAGTTCAGTTCTTGCCGGGACCTATGTGGGAGGCTCCCGGCCCAGTTCCTGCCCTGCGCAGCCCTGTGCCCGCCTGTGGAGTGAAACTATATGGAAAACTAATGTCAACTATGGAGACTGCTCTGGGCCCTCCCCCTTCTCTCTGTCTCTCTCTGTCTCTGTTTCTCTCTGTCAAAAATCAATAAAATAAATCTTAA
>PVKE010022346.1:0-25659 GCA_004027555.1 Craseonycteris thonglongyai | reverse complement strand
AGTCTGTTAGTTCATCATAATTTTCATTTTTATCATGTATAAATGTTTTTATTTCTTCAATTAAGTTCACAAATCTTGTAAGAACTTTACCTTTACTGAGCCAACGTACTTCAGTATGCAGGATGAGATTGTGTTCTTTATCTTCAGTATCTTCTAACAGGGCCTTGAAAAGTCAGTGTTGCAATGGAGCTGCTTGAATAGAGTTGATTATCTTCGTGACTATTTTCATAACATGTTCAAAGGGCAGTATTTTACAACACAAAGCTTCCTGATGGATAATACAGTGGTAGGACATAAAGTTTGAAAATGATTCATCTTTCCTGCAAAGGGCAATAAATCCTTTGTTTTTACCAACCATTGCTGGTGCCCCATCGGTAGTTATTGCAGACAACTTATGCAAAGGCATGTTTATTGACCTGGTGTATGTTCTGAAAGTTTTATAAATATCCTCACCTCTCGTCTATCCTTTCATTGGTAATATTTGCAACAGCTCCTCTTTTACTGTGAAGTTACTAAATACCATTCTCACCATAACTGCCAACTGTGCGGTGTCTGATATATCTGTGGACTCGTCAAATTGCAGAGAGAAGCAGTCACATATTTCCAAGTCAGTCCTTAACTGAGTTTGCAAGTCTTTTGAAATTGCGTGTATTCTTCTTGTGACTGTGTTATTTGACAACTGTAGGTCTTGTATCGCCGACATAATCTCACGCTTGTTAGAATATTCCTCAGACAAACAATCGGCAGCAGTCAGAAATGTTTCTTTTAACAATTCACCATCCTGGAAAGAAATGTTTTTTCTTCTTTGCGAGCATGTGAGAAATTTTGAAAGAAGCAATGGTTGCCTTTTTAGATTTTTCCACATGTCTAGTGAAAACAGTCTGTTGAGTAAACTTCATTTGAGTTGATTTATTTTTTTCTTTCTTACTTCAGATTTAAGTGGATAATTCGTATCAGAAGTGGTATGACTTGTCTGAAAGTGACGTTCAACATGATGTTTTTTCGGCACTGCAATACTACTGCCACACAACAGGCAAACGCATTTACCTTTTAAATTAATGAAACAATATGATTCCTCCCAGTCTGTGTTAAAATTATAGGTTCATTTACTCTTATTTGGTCCACTCATTTTAGGACTAAAAAAATAAAAATAAAAATAGTTATAGAACTACAATATCATATCAAATTGCCACCATAATAATAGATGACCTACCTCGCTTTTAGTTCATTTAAAATCGAATATATCAAAACACTGTGATCCTAGCTAACCGTCACGACCCGATCAGTCAGCAACCGCAATCAAAACGGCAACTTGGCGTCTCCCGGTTGGGTGGAGGAGAGTTTAAAGAGTGCAGCGGCTAAACAAGACGCGACATGTACAAAGGCGACAGCTAGGGATAAACTTACACATACGAGATCGCAAACATACCAACGGATATCATAAACCTGTGTAGATACTCCAACAATATTTTAAAATTCTAACAAATGTATAAAAATAGATTATAGTTTGACTTAGTGTTTATGAAAAACTTCTGATGCAGTCACATAATGGCGGGCGCACACAAATCGGGCCGCGGGCGCCATGGCACCCGCAGGCACGGGGTTGGGAACCCCTGCTCTAGAGTAACCCTGGGCCTCCTCCAAGCCCCTTGGCTCTCCTCCATTAACGGCCTTACCTGAGCCAGAATGAACTATCAGTTCCCCAGAGCCCTTCCTGGCCCAGCTCATGTCGTTAGCATGAAAGACCCTCACAGGCTAAAGGTACTTCCTGCAGGAGAGTGATGTGCTGTGACATCCCTATAATCTCTCCATTCTTTCTGCCAAACAGCCAACTCACGGTACAGGGAAAGGAATTAAGGGGCCATTTCTCTATGGTGTTCCTTTATGTCCATGACATAAGGTCAAGGCAAGTCTTCCTGTAGATCAGAAGGATGCAGGATCAGTTTTCCCAATAAGCTAAAATCCACATCCAAAGGGCAGTGCTGATCAGATTTCACCTTGCAGAGTTTCCAGTAACAACCTCCTACCTCTTTTCTCCATTTGGTCCAATGGTACCAACAGAAGCGGAAAAGGAGGAATGACCATCAAGCCTGAGGATGATGTGAGGCAAGAAGAAATAGGGAATAATAAACTGAGCGAATAGATGTGATGTGTTCCACATTGCTCTGAATTGACCGAAGGCATATGACTAAGACTCTAGTTTGCAGGACTTCAAATGTAAAGACACGTCCTGAGACTAGAGGCAAGACACAGGACAGACCTTGTTTAATTTTGGCACGTTTCTCTTCTAAAATCTGGTTTCTGTCTGAGTGTTGAGTCTTCTGCACAAAGCCTCGTGTTACAGAGAAAACAGAGGCCGTCAGTGCCCAGGTGCATATTCCCCGGGGCCTTGCCGTTTTGGTGCGTGCTGGCCAGCGTCCAGCCGCCCGCCTCGTATCTGTGACAGCCGGGGTCTTCCTCCTGTGTGTAGAGCGGGTCAGAATCTACGTCAAGAATTAACGTGACACCTTCCCTTTCCAGGAGTCACAACCCCAGGGGCCATAACTCAACGTGCTTTTTACTGGTTTCTAGAGCTCTCCAGTAGAACGGTGCTCGTTACCCATGCCGTCACTAGCTTGGTGACAAACCTTTTATTGGTCACCTGCCCTGCCTTACTGTCCCATGCCTCTCTCAGTGTCTCCTGGCATCACCTCAAATCCTATGCCTGGGCCTGCTTCTGGGGAACCCAAACGAAGACACAGGAAACCCCCGGTTGCACTGTGCTCACTGCTTTCACTCAGGGTGTGGTGGGCTCACACTGCCCAAAGGATACGGCAGCACAGATCCGACACGCAGGCTGCTCCTGGAAAACCTTCCTCGTTCAGCCTGCAAAGTTCATTGTCTTCTAGTCTATCATCTCCCAGGGCAGACAAAACAAGCAGAGTTCTTGGAACAGGCACAGTAGAGATAAATGTATTAGTGTCCATTGGATTAGGAAGGAAGTTCACTGCTGGTCTGCTTCTGGCAGCCTCTGTTCTGGGTGATGATTCACGTCCCCTCCTTTAGGATGATATGATTAACAATGGCTCAGAAGGCAGTGGCTGCTGAGGCCCCAGTTCTGAGAAGGGCTAAGGGAGAGAGAGATGCTATCAATGTCCAATCACTAAGATACTATGTTATGGAATAAGGGCGTGGACTTATTGTAGAAACTGGGCACTTATCAAATGCAGGAGATGCTGGGGATGTAAAGTTCTGGAAAAGAAACCATGGGGTCAGAGAATAAGCCCTAATTAGACCCCCTGAAGCACAAGTCAGGTGGACACGTGGGAGCTTGCAGGGGACTGAGAAGCTAAGCATGTCCAATTCTAATACCACAGCAGGAAAGCAGGACTGTCATGGGGAGAAAGCTGTTGTCTCTGGAACGCTACCCACTCTGCAGGCTCGGCTTTGACCAGCCCTGTCTGGAGCCACTCAGGGATGGGGTTTCTGGGCCACCTAGCAGCAGCTTACAACGTTGACAACAATCAGGTCCCTGGCAGAATTAGTCATGCCAAATGACCCACCCCAGACTCTGACTGTGTTTCTGGTTTGTTTCTTTGTTTGGGGGGGTTTAGGTTTATTTATTATTGTTTTTGACAGAGACAGAGAGAAGGGGGAGGCCCAGAGCAGTCTCCATAGTTGTACATCATCAGTTTTCGACATGGTTTTATTCCACACAGGTGGGCAGGGACCATGCAGTGTGGGAACTGGGCTGAGGGCCTCCGCACAGGAGGCATGATCCCTGGATTCAGGGGCCGAACCAGGGGACAAGAACCAAACTGGGGTCCTCTTGAATGAGAAGCACACTCCAGTTCAGCATATGGGCCTGCATGGCTGGGAGCCAGGACTCGATCCTCGGTTCCCAGGGCTGCAAAGTGAGTGCTTAACCTGCTGCGCCATCCCGGCTTCCCCTGTGTTTCTGTTTTTGCTTGTATGTTTTTATATACTCTCTCCTGTCATCAAAGGTGGGGGACCATTTATTACTGGTTTACTCCACATGTGCTGTGATTCTAAGATGAATTCACTAGGACACTGATTCTCATTTGGGGGTGATTTTGCCTACCAGGGGACATTTGGCGATGTCAGGAGATATTTTCAGATGTCATGACTGGCGGGGAGGGGTGAGTAGACACACCAGTGATGCTGCTAATCATTCTACAGGCTCAGGACAGACCTCCCCGCCCCCAACAAAGAATTACCCCACCCAAATGTCAACAGTGCCATTGTTGAGACTCAGGCATCGTAAGTAAGTGCACATTCAGATCCTTTATTTTGCTTCATCAAGCACATTTAGAATAAAAAAGCATCTATGGATAGCCACTTATCTATTAATACTTCCTTTGCCCAAACCCCTGCATTACAGAACTAAACTTTAGTAATAATCCCAAGATGCTCACTTTTTCTTTTCCTAACAAGATACCATAATAAGCTCTTCCCCAAGCTATAAAGCCATCCCCGGTGCCCCTGACCCACTCAGGTCCCCATTAGTCACTCTTCTGGTACCCTGAATAGTTTCTTCTCCTCACTGACCACAAAACAACCAAATACTAGTAGAATCAGTATTTGTTGTCTGCCTGACCCATTAGAATGGAAACACGATCTCATGAGTTCTCACAATGATCTAATGAGAAACATTTTTATCCCCATTCACAGACAAGGAAACTGAGATTTGGAAAGGTTGAATGCTTTGTGTAAGATCACCCAGACCCCACGTGGAGGAATCCTAAAGCAAACAGTCCTGAGAGGATAAGCTGTTACTGACACCGTAATGGAGAGGGAGCCTCTGCTTTTTAAGTGTTTTCCCTGAAGTCGTTAAATGATCGCTCTGCTACTCTCCCTGCTGCCTACAGGTCTGTGGGTAGAAGCAGAGCCTGCGCCCGGGATCATCAGCTAGTGTCTCTACAGCGCTTCTCTAAACAGCTGCAAGGAAGAAAAACGCAAATGAGAGCATCTAATCGCAAATTGCTCCAGCCCCACTTTGAGACCTTCTGCGGTGACTGAGCCAGACTTGCTACCAAGCAGACAGGTGTGTGGTTCCTCTTTCTGGAGCTCAGCTGCTCCCTTGGCCTGTGGTGGAGGGACACTGTCGTGCCCACCTCAGGGCATCTGAAGATTGTAGTCCCTGCTGGGCCCTGCCCACTGAGGGCCCCGCTATGAACAGGAAGGAGCCCTGCGTGTCTGCTGAGATCACACTACTGAGGGCCTTGGCTTTATTGTTAATCATAAGCAATTACATCCCCTTGTTAAAGGGTAGTCAGTGAAAATCCCATACGCAGCCACCAAGACATACAAGTATGTGTCTATACACACAGTCATGGGTATACCTGAGGACACGGGACTATACAGAATATACGTGACTAGGAGGGTCAGGACTTCCAAAACTGGAAGTACAATACCTGGAAGATAGTGCTTCTTTCAAAGTTCACCCATTTACAATTCAACAATGTCTAGCATCTTGGTGTATGTATAGGATTTTCCTGTATTAAGTGAAACCAGATGAAGTTGACGTTCATGTGGGTAAAAATATGGCGAATACACCTCAATCTAAGACACGTTGGCAGCTGGCAGGACAGTGAAGCACCCCTCTGCACCTGGCCCAGCAAGTGAGGGCCCCAAGCTCAGAGGAAATGGGGAAGTCGACCAATCACAGAGGCAGGAGCCCACAAACAGGCTAAGGGGAGAGGACCCCACAGCTAGAAACGGGACAAAGAATGTAAAATAAAATGCTGTCCTTTCAGAAAGGGACTCAGAACAGGGCAAGAAGGAAGTGTGAGTCGCTGCTCGGTTCCTAAGCTCCTGACCTTGGCTGCTTGGCCAGAAGCTAGCTTGAGCTTCATGAAACGACAGCTGACAGAAAGCGTCCATCCTGCAAGGAGTGGCCTCCGACCAAGGGGCTACTTACAGAGACGGGTGAGAGAAAAGTGCTCGCAGAGGGCTGGCTGTCCACGGAGCTTGTGGAACAGCGACCCTCAGGATGTAGGCTGAAGGCAGGGGCAGCGTCTGCTGAGGACGGGGAAATGGCTACCCGGAATGGTGGGCCAGGTGCTGAATCCTTCCGGGAAGTGGGGAGACAGCGTGGACAAGAGAGAGGAGGGTGAGGTGACTTCTGGATTGTGAAGCGCGACAAACTCGTCTCTTCCGTGTGTACTACAGACATTGTATAAGCGAATCAGGAGGCTGCTCTCTAGTTTCAGACTTGCCTTCAGCTAGCTGTGTTCCTTGGCAGACGGCGCCCCAGCTCACCAAACCTCAGTCCCTTCATCTATAAAATGGGAATGCGGTTCCTTTTCTGGGTCAAGGTCACCTGTCAGAGGACCAGCTGCTTGTGAGAAAATGGTTCACTAGGAAAAACAAAGTGGCATTTCAGACAATTTCCTTTCTTTCTTTAAGATTTTATTTTATTGTTTGAGAGAAGGCGAGAGAATGAGGTTGTGGGGAGGACCCAGAGCAGTCTCCATAGCTGTACATCATTAGTTGTGACATAGTTTCATTCCACACAGGTGGATGAGGGGCCGCGTGGAGCAGGAACCAAACCCTTGCCTCCTGCATGGGAGACGAGAACCTTCGCCTCTGAGTCATGCCGGTGGTTACCAGTTGCGCCCCAGTTCAGCATACGGGGTTTGCACAGGCCGGGGCCAGGAATTGAACCCCAGACCTTGCAAGTGCTCAATTGCTGAGCTATCCCGGCCCTCAGGGCATCTTCAGTAATCCCCCTACAGGCAGAATTTTAGGGGACAATTCCAAACAACTGAGCGCTGGCGCCAGTACATTTTAATCTAAGTAGACTTCTCAGCGTCCTGATTTTGGGATCTGCCTGTCATCACGTACTGGGATTGTCTGTTCGTTGTGACTGTTATGAAGCACAGGTCTGTGACTGCAGAAACATGGTTAGGACGTTCCTTTTATAAAGCAGAAGTTCCCTTTCCAGAAAGCGGCGGGGAAAGGCGCCCTAAACAGAGACCCCCGCCCCAGGGGGAAAGTCGCTGCAGCCTCCACATAGAACGGCTCTGTCCATGGTGCTGAAAGTCGGCTACCCGTGCGTTACACATGCAACCTTGCACTATGTAAAAATATATTAATAAATGAAAGCCTAAAGTGATAGATGGAAAAACTAACTAAGGTGCTGTGCATACCAAAAACCCTCTTAATTGAGGAATGAAGCTGATCGTATTTTGCAAAATATTTAAACATTACATATAGTTATACTCATATATGCTGATAATTTTCCATTTCATGGAAGTATAAATTTAAGGCAGAGAGCTTGGGGAAACACAAAGGAAAATGCAGCTCCTGGCCCCACCATAACAAGTGAACCATTATTAGTACTTTTTACCTAAATTTCTGGCCTTCCACAAATATTTATTGAGTGACTTCTGCACGCCAGGCACTGTGCTGCGTGCTAAGAAGGAAATAATACTACGCGCTCCTTTTCTCTTCTTATGCCTATTCCACACTACTCTTGTGCCAGTTTCTAATGGAATAAGGAGCGACATGGCATTGTGGAAAGAGATGGCATTGTGGGTGTTGGTCTCAGTCCAGCTTTATAGATGTGTTGCCAAGATTGTGATGAGTGCATGTGAAGAGCCTGGCATGGAGCTTCACGCTTGGTAGGTGCTCAGTCAACAATAGCTATTGTTAGTTTTTATTACTGTTATTTTTGCCTGGAGGTTCTTATTACCAATTGCAGCTAATTTATTTCAAATGCATTTTTAAGTATTGAATCTCCATACTTGCCCTTCTTAAGGAGGATTGTGTACTTTGATACTGCCTTTAAAGTTCTTGCTGCTAGTTATTTATTCCCCCAGAAATGGCTTTTCTTGCCATTTTTAGATTTTTAAAAATCTTTTAGATTCTAAGCCTCTAGCTCAGCCACTTATTTGCCTTCTCCTGTTCTGGAGGTGGGAGGCTGGTATAGATGGTACGCTTCACTCCTTTGGGCAGAAGAATGACCCCAGGTGGGTCATTCAGTTAAGCTGTAGGATGGCCTCTAGGAAAGAAACAAAGTCTATTTCCTGTATCCTCCTGCCCAGACTTCTCCTCTAGTTTCGACAACTCAGTAGTTAACCCATATAGGAATCAGTCATGAGGATGGGGAAGGATGCAGCCTCCCAAACATTTCCAGAGCAAGGTCCCCTTGGCCAAAAACAGTTCTTCTCCAGAGAAGGAGAGGAATGAGAGAGCTGAGGGCCATGAGCAGCTAACATTCACAGCAGCCAGGGGACAGGTCCACTGCCCCCTTAAGGGGACCCAAGACAGGCCAACCCAACATTGACTGCACTAGCCTAATGTACAACTTGCTTTCCTCCAAGAATGAATATAAAGGAGAACTCTGAATATTTCTAAGTGTTATTTGTTGGAAGTTATATAACTCAACTGTACATTAAAAAAATCATAATAATAGTTACTTCTGAATTCCTCTTAGGAAACTGAATCTAGTGATTACTTGGGGATTTGAGGTGTGGGCAGAATTGTATTATATTAAAATGTGAATAAATTTGATTTTACTCTAAAAAAGGAGGGGAAGAAAGAGAAAACAGCTAATAATTTTTATAGAATATTGCTGGGTACCATATCCTCCTTTCCAACACTTCATAGATTATTTGAAACATTGGACAAGCACTATTTAAATAACAGAAAATGCTACATTCTATATAAATTATATAATTCGACAAGCACTACTTAAATAACATAAAATTATATATATATATATATCACATATAACATTGATACATATACATATAACATTATGTTATACACACACACACACACATACACAAAGCATGTAGTTTGAAAATATCCCCTGGAAATTTCTGGATGACAAAACTTGCAAAACACACTCACCTACACGGAACCCCATTCAGCTCCTTGCTCTGCCCATGGGCACAGAATTTCAACATATCCCTTAGTTTGCTACTTCCTGTTACCAGAGACCTTTTTGTCACCATTTTTTTCTCCCTCTGTCTTTCTCACTCTCAGGCATAGTTGCTCATTTTTCCAATTCTATCAATCCTGGGGTCATGCAAGCTTTTTATATTTTTTCTTCCACTTGTGGTCCCATGCCAACATCCCCTTCCTGATTTCTCAAGAATGTTGAAGAGGAAGTTCATATATTTCCCTGACACTTTAATTTTTGTTGGTCAGGAGGATGCCTTGGACACTAGAACTGATTTCTTAAAGGAAAAGAAAAAGATTCTCCAAATAGTTTGGCTAGAACAACCTGATTCTCAGATTTCTTGGAGCTGTTCCAATTTCTAATTATGAATCATTGTCACCAACTTATTTGTTATACCACATGTCTTCATGTTGAACTTATAATGCTGTTACTGTAATTTGCTCTGATATCAAATAGAATCCCATTTGGATCTTGGGTTCTGAATCTATTAGAGATAGCTGTCCCCATTATGGATGTCTTAGGACATAAAAATAGTATTTGCTGTGCCTGGCAACCAGGTTTTTAAACAAACCATTAGGCTAGGAGCAAAATGGTCAACACTATTAATTTTTTTATCATTGTCACACTGCACCTACACACAATAGTTGTCTAGCAACTGAAAAATGGAAGGTACAGATGTGTGGCTGGGCTGCCAGTTCAAAGGTAGCCTGTGTATTCCAATCCTGTTACCCAAACTTTAGAATGCTACTTAAAGTGGCAAGCAATTAGAAGAAAACAAATGAATAGAAACAAATAGTCCAATTTTTAGTAGCTGAGGAGGTAATCTGTATGACACAAACTTCTTGGGTTTCCTTTGCTAATACTTGTTATCACTGAGTCAAACACACAATGGGAAATCACTTTTTTTTTTTTAATATCTTTTTATATTTATAGAGAGTAATTATTTTATCTTCAGTGCATATTTATTTCTATTTTACTTTTGACAGATAGAGAGAGAGAGACAGAGACAGAGACAGCTAGAGAACCGAACTGTGGGAACTCCCCAGTTCAGCATGTGGGTCCGCCTGGGCCGCAGCCGGGATTCGATCCTCGGTCCTCGTGGCCTCAAAGCGAGCGCTCAACCCGCTGAGCCGTCCCGGCTTTCCGGGAAATCACTTTTAAATGTCAAATTATTAACTCTTTACCATCACATGAGCATATATGAGGAAATGATCTCACAAAGTAAAAGAATTTACTGAAAACTGTCGCAAAACTATTTGTATTCTAAGCCATCTGATCACATGTGGTACCAATCCATAGTGATAATGATTCTGCTTAAGTCTCTAACACTCAATCTATTTTTACTTTCAAAACCATGCCTTATTCTTTTTAGGCTACAATATCTTTATTAGCATTCTAGTAGTACATGTCATGTTAATAGGTACTCTATGCTGTTAAATTTTAACTACATTGACATATTTTAAACAGGCTTAAGATTGGGGTATTCACTTTGGACCAAGTAGAGTGGTCGTATTTCATTTAGTATTAATCAATAAGTTTATTGATCACTTACTGTGTGGTAGGAATTGTTTAGGCACCGGAAACATATTTATTGAACAATGACCTCGGGAAGGCACTGTAGTAAACAGATTATTGGTTTAATCTTCACAGGAATACTATAGGGTAGGTATTATTATTATATATCAGCATAGTCCCTTGAAAAACCTTCATCTGCACTTCAGTGACTACTGTTATCATCATCTTCATCATCCCCTGAGATTCATTCATTTGTAACTATATAAAGATTTCTCTTAGAATGTCTTTTATGAATTCCAAGGAGTCGGTTGGAATGAGGCAGCATTCAAACAATGTTTTGCTCCACTTTGCACAATGATAGCCAGGTAAATAGAGGCTTGGGGTGTCTTGAGAATACAGAAAGAAGGCTTCCTTGTATGTCCTTCCAAAATAGGACATTAAGGACAGTGGTGACAAATACAATAATATATTCCTCATCCATTTCATTCTGCCTACATAATCAATTCTTGTTTTGTCAAACCTCCCAAAGTTGGATCAGCTGCCTATTTCATAAAATCATTTACTTCTGGGTTAGAAGAGTCTTGAAAGTTCTGACTGACACCCCTGGTACAAGCTGACAGGCCTCCACCCACAGTGGCACAGTCACCTTCTCGGGGAAAGTTGCAGTCATGAGTATACTCCTGTAGTATCAACAGTGTAGCTGGTGTAGTCCTTCCTACCAACACTCTGAGGCTGTGCTTTGTTGTTGCTTTCAGAAGACCTAGTTTCTGGCCTGCAGCTTATAACAGGCCTTCAGGCAAAGTGACAGGAGAGCAGAGAAACCATCTGTTGATGACAAAACAAAATAATTCTGTTTAATTTGTTGCAGTGACCAACAAAATTTTAAAATAGAAGATGGAAGAAACCATTAATGAAGTGTGTGAGTGTGTATGTGTGGGGGGTCTGACAATTAAGTTCATGAACTCATCCTAGAAAAAGGGCTACATTTCTCATTGCTGAACATCACTACCGTCACCTTAGAGGTCCTCCCCTTGGGAAGCTGTGCACCAACGTTAGCGCCTAGTCCACCCTTCAAAGCAATTTCAGAACTCTTTTTCTGGAATGACCATCAGATCCATTGTTGTATGAGCCTTGATGTCCTAAATGTCATCAAGATGTCTTCTTTTCAATATTGCCTTTACCTTTGGGTAAAGAATAATGTTACTGGGGGCCAGACCATGTGATTAGGGAGGGTATTAAAATGCACTTACCGGTACTTGTTTACTGGCTAAAAACTCCCTCGCAGACAGTGCAATGTGAACTGGTACAATGTTGTGATGCAAGAGCCATGAGCTGTCAAAGAGTTCAGGTTGTTTTCGTCTAACTTTTTCATTCAGACTTTTCTACACTTCCAAAGAGTCAGTTTGGTTGACTGTTTGTCCAATTCGTATAAATTCATAATGAACAACCCCTCTGATATCCAAGAAGTTTAGCAACATCATTTTGACTCTTGATTTGAACTGATGAAACATTTTTAGTTGAGAATTGGCTGACTTCCATTGTGCATGTGGATGCTTTGTTTCAGCATTGTATTTGTACACCTATGTTTCATCACCAGTGATAACACTGTCAAAAACATGGTCTTGCCTCTCCAAAAGATCTTGACAAACTTCGACACTTCTTTGCTTTTGTTCATTGGTGAGTTCCTTCAGGACCATTCTTGCACACGCCTTTCTCATGTCAAGATTTTCAGTGAACATTTCTTCCCTATTGATGTTGACTTGGTCTGCTATGCTTCTCACAGTCAGCCAATAATTTTGATGCACAATTTGACAAATTTTTGCACTGTTCATCAGTTCTGCTCATCACTGGCCACCCTGACTTCTCTTCATCAGAGAGTCTTTCTCTCCCCTTGGAAAAAAAAGTCTAATCCATTTGTACACTGCTATTTTCTTCATGGCATGATCCCCATCAACTTGGACTAGCATGTCCCTGATTTCATTTTCACCCTTGCCAAGTTTAAGAAATTTAATGTTTGCTCATTGCTCTAATTCAAGCTCCAATATTCTCATGACAGCACACAAAAACACACAACAATATTGAACACCGCTCAGCGAGATGCTGCCACACATTGATATGAACACAGCTGTGAGACACTAATATACCAAGGTTGTGAAACCTCACTGAGTTGTCTGTACAGTGCCCTGAAAGTAAGAACACATTAAAGTTGCTGAGAGTTGTAAAAAGTCTCCAGGACTTTCCAATTAGACTGACCAGCTATACCATTCTAGACGGGACAGAAAACAATGGTTCTGTCCCATTTCAAATGGTATGTCTGGTCAGCCTACTGCCAGTTCATCCTGTTAAGTAGGCACAATATAAAAAAAAAGAAAAAAGAGTTGTTGGAGGTGATTAGACATTTGATTATAATAGGAACACGGGGACCTGAGAATAAACAGGCTTGTCTCTTGACTCCCTTATTAACCAGAATGGTAGTTTAAAATAGACATTGCAGAAGGTAACCTAGGAACTTTAGCTCTTTTGGAAACAAGATTTTCTATCATGTGTCATTCTACTGGTGACCAAGAGGCTAACCCCCTGGGTTATGATCCCCCTTCTCCCTACATCCACCAGTTTTTCATGAATGCTATTATTAGGGATCAGAGAAGCTGCCCTTTGGGTCTAAGATCTTGCAAATTGCTATGCACAAGGAGCCTAGCCCTGCTCCTTGAAAGTTACCGTATGCTTGTCTTCTCCCTGCAGAGGATTCATAGCCTAGTCAGAGGCAGCCAGTTGAGAATATCCTCCCAGGCATGGCCTCCGCAGAGTCTAGCTCAAGATGGAAAACTTCCCTACTTTGATTTGAAAGAAGGTGATGAATCCAAGTCAAGAACAGATGTTAAGGTCCCTTCCCCACAGCCACCAAGTTTGGTCTGAGGCGCCTTGGCTCTGTCTCCAGGAGCCATGCCACAGCAGTGACAATTGTGACTCAGGCTGTATTTCTAAGGAGCCTGTCAGCTGTCTTGCTGTCCTTTCTCTTGTGCAGTTGGTACAGATTCATAACGATGGGAACAGGTCACAGGGTTCCCAGGTGCAGAGCGTCTGAACATTAGCAAAGCCACTCAGAAGCACGCCCGTGACGTCAGTCCCCACTTCTGGCTGTGACTGGAGCAGAGAAAGGCCGGCTAGAGCCCTGACCTCTGCGCTCCAGCTGTAGCTGAGTCCCACTGCTGACAGTGAGGCTGGAGAGGCTGACAGATGGGCAGGGAACCAGAAGCGCTTTGTGGAGGCCCCTCGACACCAGACCAGCTGCAAAGACTGCGCACAGGTGCGGGGGATAATTAGGCGGCCCAAAGAGTGATGCATGCACTGAGCGGAGACCACCCAGCCTGTGACTAGAGACAAGCGGA
Organism: Craseonycteris thonglongyai; assembly: GCA_004027555.1. Taxonomy (NCBI): domain Eukaryota; kingdom Metazoa; phylum Chordata; class Mammalia; order Chiroptera; family Craseonycteridae; genus Craseonycteris; species Craseonycteris thonglongyai. Next base: position 11,844 of record PVKE010022346.1, on the reverse strand, counting down.
CACACGTCAATGCAAATGTGTCATCACCATGCCTCTTAAGGGGCTATGAACCAACTGATCTCAGCAGCTCCGTGTCTAGAGGAAAGAAGGTGACAGTGGGATACTTATAGGTGTGCTTTGTAGCCAGCCAACTGTATGTCAATCCAGAACTAAGTGTGGGGGCAGGGGTGGGTGACAAAGAATAGGAAAGTGCTGGATGGATCTCCAGAAGACGCTTATTAGCTTTCTCATTCCTTTTAAAAATATATATATGTTAGACCATTTCTTTTTTTTCTTTATTTATTGCTTTTGACAGAGAGAGAGAGAGAAGGAGGAAGGCCCAGAGCAGTCTCCACAGCTGCATGTCATTCGTTTTTGACATAGTTTCATTCCACAGGTAAGTGAGGGGCTGTGCAGGGCAGGAACTGGCTGGGGGCATCCTGCATGGGAAGCATGCCCCGGGTGGGAGCCAAACAGGGGCCTCCCACATAAGAAGCTCATCTCAGTGAGAAACGAACCGGGGCCACACCCCAGTTCAGCATATGGCTCCTCATGGGCCAGGGCAGGGATTCAGTCCTCTGTTTCCAGGGCTGCAAGACAAGCACTCAACTCATTGAGTCATCCCAGCTTCCCCTAGCCTTCTCAATTCTTTTTTTTTTTTTTAAAGATTTCTTTTTATTGTTTTTGACAGAGAGAGAGAGAAAGAGAGATACAGAGACAGAGAGAAGGGGGAGGGCCCAGAACAGTCTCCATAGTTGTACATCATCGGTTTTTCCACATAGTTTCATTCCACAGGTGGGCAGTGGGCTGCACAGGGCAGGAACTGGGCCGGGGTCTCGTCCTGATGAGAACTGAACTGGGGGAACTCCCCAGTTCAGCATATGGGTCCACACAGGCCGGGGCCAGGATTCGATCCTCAGTCCCCGGGGCTGCAAAGTGAGCGCTTAACCCACTGAGCCATCCTGGCTTCCCCCTCAATTCTTAAGAGGCATCTGAGGCTGGCATCTTTGACCCACACATACCAACACCATCCCTCACCCTTCCTAATGCATTCTCCTGTGTTAGCTTCCATCCACAGCCTTTCTCTGTATCCGAATGGTTATCAAATTTTAATGCACATAAAAGTTAGCTACAAGAGTTTGTGAGTAATACAGATTCTCAGGTTCTTATCCTGGGTCAAAGGAAGGAGAGTTATTTCTTGCTTAAGCCAAGGGTCTTTAGTAGCTGCCAGAATGAAATGGTCAATGTTTGGACATAGAAGGGCAGTTGCTTCTCCAACACAAACACTGAATCTTGAATCATCACAGTCATAAGCATTAGGTTATTCTGTAATTCACTCAGGTAAACAGCAAAGTGGAGGAGGTACTGTAAGACTTGAAGGGCATTTGGAAGTTCACTATACTCTCTACAGTTTTAGTTTTATACAATACCTCACAAATGGCACCCTCTCTTTCCCAACACAGGCATGACTTGAAGTAGGGTTGATAAAGAGAAAAGGATACCAGAATGTCCTACATGGATGTAGTTCATTGACTCTGGACCACATTATCATTTTTCTGCCATATATTATAGGTCCCTACTCGATGTAAAACCTTAACTTCTTTTTGTTGTTGTTGTTATTGTTGTTGTTGTTGTTGTTAAATTTATTGGGACACCTGGAACCTATGTAATTTTTTCTAATCAATGTCACCCTAATAAATTTAACAATAAAAAAATAAAAGAAAATTCTAAAAACAGTAAGAAAAAGGCAAGTAGTAACTTATAAGGGAGTTCCCATATGACCGTCTGCTGATTTCTCATCAGGAACTTTGCAGGCCAGAAGAAACAGGCAGAAAATATGCAACATGATGAAAACCAAGGATCTACAACCAAGATTAACGTATCCAGCAAGGCTATCATTCAAAATTGAAGGACAGATAAAAACAAATTTCCAGACAAGCTAGTCATTATTACCACCAAACCAGTATTATAAGGAATGTTAGAAGGACTTCTTTAAGATAAGGATGGGAGGTAGGGGGGTCAAAAATTTGAATAATATAAAATGGCAATAGATACATATTGATAATTACCTTCAATTCAAGTGGATTAAAAGCTTCAATCAAAAGACATGGAAGGTATTGTAATGAGTGGAGTGTCAGACAGAAAGTCAGATGAAAATGAACAGGTGGAATAGAAACAGATTCATAGAAACAGAAAACATTTGGATAGTTGCCAGATGGGAGGAGGGTTGGGGGAGTGGGTAACACAGGGGAAGGGATTGAGAAGTTCAAAGTTCAACTTGGTTATTGCAAAGTAATAGTTAAGAGGTTATAGGGTATAGCATGGGAAATATAGTCAAATATGCTGCACTAAGTATATGTGGTGTCAGATGGGTACTAGATTTGTTAGGATGACAGCAGAAGAGCTGGAGGGGTGGGCGAAAAAAGGGGAATAAATTAAGAAGTACAAATTCACAGTCACAAAATAGTCACAGGCATGGAAAGTGCAGCATGGGACAGTCAATAACATTGTAACAACTATGCATGGTGTCAGATGAATCCCAGATGTGTCAGAATTATGATTTTGTAATGTTTCATCTCCATGTTGTACACCTGAAACTAATATAATATTGTATTTCAAATGTAATTTTTCAAAAGAGATGTCAAGAGTTGGTCTTCAAGAAACCTAATTGTCTCTTCTCTCCTGCTCAAGATGGGTTTCAATTGGACCAGATTACCTTGCTTTCTTCTGCATTAAATATTTACAATATCCCACTGTCTTTAAAAGGATTGGCAATTTGTGGATGGAGAATCATTTGTTTGAAAAACAAAAATCTTTACACTGAGAAACAATAGCATTTAATCCATCTGACAGCATTCCCTGTGGTTTTGTGGAAGGCTCTTTTCTCTAGTACAGCAGATAGTTTTACTGGGAGACTGAAAATATAATGAAGCATAAACAATTGCATTCTAAACAATTTTTATGGCACCTCCTGTCTAACCCAAGAACTGGGAATCCCTCCCCATGGCACCTGCAGAGAACATCCAAGTCTCTTTAAAACAAATAAACAAACCAACCTGGATATTAGATGAGCTGGTTTAAAAATAAAGGTGGTAAAAGGGAAATGAGCGAGCTGGAGGAGGGCAGAGAAAAGAGAGATGGAGAATCTGTACGAGGTGGAAGATGAGTTCTCTTGTGGCAATTCTGGGCTCAGTGGCAGATGAGGGGAGAAGGCAAGAACACTCCAGCAAATATATGGTAGAAACTGTTTGCAAAGCTGACCCATCTGGGTAGTGTACTTGAGACTCTGACCTTCCACTGAGTGACTCGTGATATGAAAAAATGGTGACTAGGTGGGTGTATCATTCTATGGGACCATCATACCTGTTTTTCTGCACTCTGAACCTCATCTTGACAGTAAATATTTGTTACTGTCAGTCATTCTTTGTATATCATTTCTCTCTCTCTTTCTCTCTCTCATCTTTCATGTTCAGTCTGTGCTTAGCTTTTCTGAATTCAATTTGTCCCAAGGTCTCTCATCTCTCACATTTATTTGCCCTTCTGGAAAGATAGAAGGAGTGATCCTAAGATTTTATACATGGCATCATGTGGAATGAAGATGTCTGATGAATTAGGATTTTTCCCCACATTTTCCATTGACGTGATGTGAGACTTAAGTAAAATAATACACATAATTCACTTGGGCTGTGTCTGGACACTGCAAGCACTAGAGAAAAGCAGCTGCTACTGTTACTATTACTGTTGCTATTGCTACTACTCAAGGGCTAGGTGATGCACAGCCAATGCAAAATCTTGTAAGTGGCACCCAGTGGCTTCTGATGTTTCTCTGGACCACAGTTTTGAGTGCCTGAAAGGAGGGAGGGGCTAGCAAGGGCAGGCCCATTGACCCGAGCCCAGAGGGGACACAGTGCGCATGCCAGCTATGCTCTGGTTCTACCTGGCTCTAACCTTTTCCCAGCCATGACAAGTTCAAATATTAATGGAGCAATGCACGATAAAGTCAAAATGATCTCTGGGTGGCTTTAAATATTTCCTTTTTACTTTTGGTCCTCAAGTTTTTCCTATTTTAGAAAACTAGAATCACAAATAATACAGAAAAAAATTGTGTAATTGGTTTAATCATTTAAATATTATATAATAATGCTTCCCATAATTCTTTTTTTTATTGTTTTTAACAGAGACAGAGAGACAGAGAGACAGAGAGACAGAGAGAGACAGAGAGAGAACTGAACTGGGGGAACTCCCAGTTCAGCACATGGGTCCGCACGGGCCGGGGCCGGGATTCGATCCTCGGTCCCAGGTGCTGCAAAGTGAGCGCTTAACCCACTGAGACATCCCAGCTTCCCCCCCATAATTCTTTAATGCCTTCCAAATCCTTAGTAGATGATTTAGCAGCTGAATGATCAAAAAATACTTTAATATATCAAAATTTTCTAGCATAACATCAAGTATCATTAACATTCTTAGCTGAAAAGGGTGATTAATCTGTTCCTTGAACCTACTGATTTAAAGATGTAATAATTTTTATAATTGTCATAACAAAATGCCAAACCTGAGGTGGGGGAGGGGGTGCAGTATAATTTTCTTTAACTTAGCAATGTGACAAAATATCACCTTGTGTTTTCCTTAACTATTTTTTCATTCTTTTTAAAAAATTGATATATGATTGATATATATTATTTTAGCTTCAGGTGTGCAACATAATTATTCGCTATTTGTATTCTCATATTATTGTAACATGATCACCATAATAAGTCTAGTTAACATCCATCACCATATGTAATTACAAAATGTTGTTGCTTATGATGAGAACTTTTAAAATTAGCAACTTTCAAATACATAGCACAGTATTTAACTATAGACACCTGCTGTACATGACATTCCCTTGACTTGTTTATTTTACAACTGGAAGTCCTTACATTTTATGCTATTTATAGTCTTCCTCCTATTGGGAATATGACAACACACCTATAATGCCCTTCCATGCAGAGTTCTATTGCAATGACAGCAGCACCTGATATGATCCCATCATCTGTGCAATCACACCTCCTGTCTCTATGGATTCTGACCTTATTTAGAGGTTGGAATTGAATCATAGTGTCCACTGTATTCTTAGCCAGTTTGTAGAACAGTTTCTAGAAACTTATCTTTCAATGGTCTCTTTCCTCCTCCATCACACAGAGGAGAATTCCATCTGCAGACATGGCTCCTCCGGTCACACGGATGAAGGCTCTGGGGGTGCCACCACCCCCTATCAAGTCAGATGGACAAGAGGCCCAACCCAGGTGTACTGACCACCTAGGAGCGCTACAGGGGAGAAACTCACCTGGCTCCACGCTGGTGGCCAGAGAGAAAGCCACGTCTGCTCATCTCATCCCACAGGTAAGGCGCTTTCTTGCTGGACACACAACAGTAAATGCTTTCCCCAGCTCTTCCCTACAACTACTACAAGGAACTGAATTCTGCCACGCCATGCCTGACAGCTTATGATGGGGTTACTTCCTGATAAACCCATTGTAAGCTGAAGATATCCCATGTCGAAGATGCTTTAATACATCTAACCTACTGGACATCATAGTTCAGCCTGCCTTACGCGTGCTCAGAACACAGTATCTAAAAACACGGGCAACACAGTACACTGTAGAGTATTGTCGTTGACCCTGGTGATCTCACGGCTGACTGGGAGCTGTGGCTCGCTGCCCTGCCCAGCATCATGACAGAGCATCGTACTGTGTGGATCACTAGCCCGGGAAAACTCAAAATCCAAAGTACAGTTTCTACTAAATACATATCGCTTCTGCATCATCATTGAAAAATTGTAAGTTGAACCATCTTAAGTCAAGATGATAGATAGATGATAGATAGATAGATAGACAGATAGATAGATAGATAGAGAGAGAGAGATGATAGAGATGATAGAGACAGAGATAGAGAGATAGGTAATTTCAATTATTTCCATGGGATATAGTTCGCAAAGATAAAGTGGTCCAAGGTTTTCTTTAAACCTGCCAACATACTAATGTCATTTTATTTCTCTAGTTTAATGGGCAGACGTTGGTACTTATTAAGCACCCTCTTGGGAAACCCTTAGATTTTATGACTGCTTGTAACCAATTACACTTAAAAACCCCTTCCTGTTAACACAACCTATAAAGCCAGCATAACTTTGTTCTGTGCACTCTTCTGACTTCTTCTAGTGCCACCCTTTCTCTAACCGTCAGGAGTCAACCAGAGGGAAGACCAGGGGGAAGCTGGAGGTCCCTTGGGCTGGGCTGTGTGCCCCCATAGACAGGGCTTTGTTGTGTTGTTCTCTAGCTCTCTCAGCAGCAGCAGCCCTGCCTTTAAGGACTTCCAACTGGTTAAGTCAGGCTGACCCAGATTAGCCAGAATAACCTTCCTTACTTAAAGACAACCACTTACAGACTGGAAATTACATCTTCGAAGCCCATTTGCACTAACACTCAGGTTAGTGTTTGTTTCAATAACGGCACGGTAGCCTCTGAAAGGTGACACACCAGAAAGCCATCACATTCTCTTAGCTCAGTTATTAGCTGCAGCCTCTTGGATTTTATTTTTCTTTTCTTAAAACCTCTTTATCTGGTGGTGTCCTCAGGATAATGCTGACCTTCAAATGAGTTGTGAAATGTTGTCTCCTCTTCTACTTTCTTAAAGAACTAGTATTATTCCTGCCTCAAATGTTTGTTAGGAATCACTACTAAAGCCCTCTGGGTCTGGAGTTTTCTTTGTGAGAAGTCCTTCTTGATTTGAATTTAATTTCCTTAATAGATACAAGGCTATTCAGACTTTTATTCTAGCTTAATGTCACCGTTGTTAACTCTTTCTTTCAAGGAATCGTTCTTTTCATCTAAGATGCCAAATTTATTAGCATAAAGTAATTCATAGTGTTCCTCACTTTTAAATATCTGTTCTATAACACTATCTACTCTTTTATTTTGATATTGATAACTGGTACCTTCTCTTTCACTTTCTGTCTAGCTAGAGGCCTATTTAGATGGGGCTATCAATTTTATTGATCTTTTCAAATGACCCATTTTTAGTTTCTTTGATTTTCCCTAGTTTGTTTTCTATTTCAATGATTTCTCATAGTTATTATTTCTTTCCTTTTACTTTGTTAAAAAAGTTTAATTCCAGCACATTTAACCTGCAGCCAACGACTACTTCGAATGCAGCCCAACACAAGTTCTTAAAACATTATGAAAGCTGACTGGGTGGTGAACGCATAATGCAACACATAGACCAAGCACTATAGAATTGATACCTGGAGCCTATGTACCGTAATTTTTACTAACCAATGTCACCACAATAAATTTAACAATAATAAGAACATTATGAGATTTTTCTTCTTCCTTTATTTTGTTAACTCATCAGCTATCATTAGTGTTAGTGTGTTTTATGTGTGGCCCAAGACAATTCTTCCAATGTGGCCCAGGGAAGCCAAAAGGTTAGACACCGTTGGTTTAATTGGTCTTATTTTCTACCCTTTTTTGAAAGTGAAATTCTATATCAAGCTTATCCAACATGTGGCCCGCGGGCCACATGTGGCCCAGGATGGCTTTGAATGTAACACAACACTAATTTGTACGTAAACTTTCTTAAAACACTATGAGATTATTTTTGCGATTTTTAAATTAAATTTAATTTGATTTTTTTTAGCTCATCAGCTATTGTTAGTGTTAGTGTATGTGATGAGTAGTTAAAAAAAATTTTTGCGACCTGAAGTTCAGGTAAGGGGCTCATGAGTTTTAGTACTCTGCTGGTATGCTGATTTCTTCCCCAGGTCGTCCTTCCAGTCAGGGTACAGCCTATTAAAGATCTGAGCTGTGTGCTGGGTCTCAGTTCTGCCTCTCATGGGCCTAAGACTTTATCTTCTTTCTCTACCACTCCATCAGAGCCCAGTTCCTTAGGGTCGTCCTTAGGCAGGACCAGCCACCCTCCTCACCATTTACTACACATCTGTGGAAGCCACAAAATAAGCCCATGCACTTATATCTTTACTGTTCAATTTTCCCTCCGTTTCTGACACATAATTTCTGAAATGCTCAGCAATGCATTTTAAAGATGTTTCATTTTTGCCCTCATTTCTTAATATTTTTAGTGAGAGGAATCTTAGATTTCTTATTTCATAACATTACTGAAACCAGAACTTCCTCTTATATGTTCTTTAAAAATTAAATGTGGTTAAAAAATTGAATATGCTACTGTTACTTTCATGGTCTGAGCAATGTTAATGATTTCAGCCTTTTCAGCCTTCTCTATTATTCAGATTTACTGCCAATTACTCCCTTCAAACTCAGGAGAGTAGTTTATTGTAGTATTTTCTCCAATCCCACTGAAATCAGAATACTTGTGATTCTGCTATGCACACCATCACTCTGAAGAAGGCCAAATTATAGTCTCGTTGGTTTTGACAGAGATGCTGAATCGCAAAGAGAGTATCCATCTCATCTATTTCATGGATGTCTAGAGTCATGGGTCTTTGAATAGTGACACTAGGTATTATAAGATTAGGAATAAAAATAGGAAACTGGGAATAATGAAACTAGGAATGTCAAATAGCTTTTGTGTTTTTTTTTTCCCCTGTATTTAAACAAAACAGACCTTAAATGAATTCAGAAAACTGGGACTTCCTCTCCATCTAGCACCACTAGGTTTTGCTTTTGTTCTACTTCTATTGAGAAATAATTGACGTACATCACAATGTAAGTGTAAGGCATAGAGCATGATGACTTGATTTACATATATTGTGGAGTAATTATCACAATGGATTCAGTTAACATCCATCGTTTCATTCAGATACAATAAAATGAAAAATTTTTTTCTACTTGTGATGAGATTAGTCCTTTCAGGATTAACTCTCTTAATAACTCTCCTACACACCTTATACCAGTGTTAACTATAGTCACCGGTTGTACATTAAAGCCATAGTAGTTACTTATCTTTTAACTAGAACATCATACCTTTTGACCACCAGTTCTTCTATCCACCCTCTGCTTCTGGTAACCACAAATCTGATTTCTTTTTCTGTGAGTTTGGTTTTTTGGTTTTGTTTTTTGTTTTTTAGGCTCCACATGGAAACCTCATTCTGTATGGCTAAATAATATTCCATTGTATCTATTATATATACACATATCACAGCTTCTTTATCCATTCATCCATCAATGGACATTTCAGTTGTTTCCGTGTCTTGGGTATTATATATAAAATGCTGCCCTGACCATGGGAGTGCAGATATCTTTGCGACTTAATGTTTTCCTTCCTTTGGATGTATTCCAGAAAATGGAATTGCTGAATCATAAGGTTACTCTATTTTCAATTTTGGGGGGAACCTCCATACTGGTTTTTATAGTGGTTGCACCAGTTTACAATCCCACCAGCAGTGCACAAGGGTTCTGCTCTCTACATCATTGCCAGGATTTGTTATCTGTCTTTTGTAAATGGCCATTCTAACAGGTATAAAGTAATATCTCACTGTAGTTTTAATTTGCATCCTCCTACTAACTAGTGATGTTGAGCATCTTTTCACATACCGGTTGTCCTTTCATATGTCTTCTTGGGAAAGGTGTCTATTTACATCTTTACCCATTTTTTCAATTGGGGTATTTGTTTTTTTGTTATAGAGTTGTATGAGTTCTTTATAGATTTTGGATATTAACCCCTTATCAGATATATGGTTTGCAAGTATATTTTTTCATGTGATGTGTTGTTATCACTTTGTTGGCAGTTTCTTTGGCTGTGCAGAAGCATTTTAGTTTGACGTAGTCCAATTTGTTTGTTTTTTATTTTGTTGCTGGCAGTACCATTGTTTGATTCTTAACATACACTCTTATGGTACAGATTTGATGTCTTTTTTTAAGATTTATTTTTATTGTTTTTGACAAAGACAGAGAGAACAGGGAGGGCCCAGAGCAGTCTCCACAGTTGCACATCATTAGTTTTCTACATAGTTTTCACTCCACAGGTGGACATGGGGCTGCACAGGGCAGGAACCAGCGGGGGTCCTACCACATAGGCAGCTCACCCCAGTGAGAACCGAACTGGGGGCACATCCCAGTTCAGCATATGGGTCCGCACGGGCCGGGGCTGGGATTCAATCCTCCAACCCCAGGGGTGCAAGACAAGCGCCCAACCCACTGAGCCATCCCAGCATCCCCCAGATTTGACTTCTGACACTTCTATACTGACTCAATATTTCACTAGAAAATGTATTTTAAAAACTATTTGTTTATTATTTCCTATATTTATAATTATAAAATGTCAAAAAAGGGAAACTTGAAATACAGGATAAGGAAAAAGAACTCACTTAAAACACAAACACTGTCAGACCTTTCCCTACCTGCTACCTTCTGTCTTTTCCCATAGTTCTAACCATGTGGTATATAAAATTTTTCCTCTTGCTATTTCCCCTCCAAATCATTTGATATGCTATTACGGTATATGCATTTTATAAGCATCTTAGTCTAAAAATAGACCACCATATTACTAATCATTTGTAGTCTTTAGAAGTTTGAGCTTGTCTCAGTTAGAAATGGCTTGAGCTATCCAATAATAAGTAGGGAGAGTTGGGATCCAGAGTGGATATAGCAGCTCAGTTGTTCTATCGCGAGGCTGAGCTCCTTCTGTGTCCCTGCTGAATCATTCCTAGCATGTGTCTATTGTCTCCATAGTTACAGGCTCATTATTTGCTTCCAAGGACTTTTCATGTGAAATTACTGGGTCAAAGGGTATGGATGTTTTGTAAGGCTGTTAAAATAGTTTCCCCCAAAAGTTTATACTACATCTTTGTTTACTAGTTTACACTGCTATTAGATTCACCTTTAAGGTTGTGTTCACTTCACCTTTGCCAATGGGGCACATTATAATTATGTCTACTGGGTATAAATGGTGTGGTCTTAAATTGGCTCACAACACACAATGCAGGTGCTATACACTATTTTATTTTTATAAAAATAAAATGGTTCCATGTTTCAGCTCACTATACTGATGGTGATCCCAATATCACTCATTCTGGGGACCTTCATCTGTCCCCAAAGTCCAACAGGACTCTTAGAGGACTAACTTACTAGTAGGTGGAGGAGTCAGCACTTGAACTTAAGCAAATAGGCTCCGGCACTGAAACTTTTAAGCATTATACTATGTCACAGTTCCAGGAACAAAAACTACGTGACATATATTATATAAAGTAGAGTTATTGAAACAGACAGGGGAAGCCAGAATGGCTCAGTGGGTTGAGCGCTCACTTTGCAGCCCCGAGGACTGGAGATTGAATCCCGGCCCCGGCCCCAGCCCGTGCAGACTCATATGCTGAACTGGGGAGTGCCCCCAGTTCGGTTCTCACAGGGGTGAGACCCTGGCCCAGTTCCTGCCCTATGTAGCCCCGCCCACCTGTGGAATGAAACTATGTGGAAAAACCAATGATGTGAAACTATGGAGACTGTTCTGGGTCCTCCCCCTTCTTTCTGTCTCTGACTGTCTCTCTCTCTCTCTCTCTCTCTCTCTCTCTCTCTCTCTCTCTCTCTCTCTCTGTCAAAAACAATAAAAATAAATCTTTTTTTTTTTGTACTTTTCTTTTTTTTTAAATTTATTTATCTATTGTTAAATTTAATGAGGTTACATTGGTTGGTAACAATTAGATAGTTTACAGATGTACAAGTCCACATCACATCATTCATGCATTGTAGTATGTGCCCATCAGTCAGTATCAGTTCCCCTTCCATCACCTTATATCCATCACCCACTCCCACCTCCCCCCACAACTCTCGCCCCCCCTCCCCCCTCTCCTGGTAACCACCAAACCATTGAGTGTGTCCATAATGCTGGTGCCCAATAAATCTTAAAAAAAAAAAG
>PVKE010022345.1:0-25658 GCA_004027555.1 Craseonycteris thonglongyai | reverse complement strand
GTAGTTTGAAATACTTTTACCTATTGTTGTATACTTATTAAACAAATCACTTTTCAACTTTACATATTAAAGGTACACTTAATGTAGTTGTCAGTGGGAGGTTTTGCTCAGTGTAAGATAACCAGTGGTACCACGCTGTATCTCTCTATAACACTTTCAGCTAAAAGCAAAGATGGTTGCCATTTTATTTAGACTGATGAGTTATGAGGGTAACTGTTCTGCTTACTATTGAGCATTTGAAAATTTTTAATGTTTTCTTGGACCCATCACACAACACATATGGTATAATAGGTATAGGCACAGTATGTACTTTCTACCCATAGTTTCTCAATCTTTGATAACTTTAATTCTTGGGAATACCAGGGCACTTGCCATTCTCTAGGATACCAGGGAATTTTAAATCTCGTTTTAAATCTTATTAGAAAGATCACTCTTCTTTTTTACTTGTAAATTATGTAAAAAGAAAAGTTTCATTTCAGTTTTAATTAGTGCTAGGATACATTGGAAAGTAAAGACTTTGTACAAATTCAAACATACATATACTTCACATATATTTCTTAAGTACTGTGCATTTTGGAAATCTAAAATATGAGTGTGCTCTTCTGTTGCCTAAGGCTAAAACATCAATTAATGACTTTACTAATAGTACTTATTAAAGAAAAATTATAAACTCACATAGTTCAATATGTAAAAATGCAGTTGGGTAATAAGATCAAAGGAAAGTCTGATTTAAAATTCATTAAGGCACTCCTAATCTCACAGTTGCAGAAGTAAAGTTTGACTTGGTCAGAAGATATTCCAGTCTTCGCATAAGCTTTTTCCCTAATGATTTCAACACCAATACTCTTAGTAAATATACATAACAGTTACTCGTTCTCAGAAAATTCTGTTGCATGTCTTTGGTTTCAGCTAATTCTCCATCAGCAAAGGAAAGATGAGTAGGATAAGATCTAATTGTTGATTCTTGAACTTTTGTATTCAAATGAATCACCTGGAAATCTTGTTAAATGCAGCTGCTGATTCTATAGGTCTGGGATGGGTCCTGGGATTCTGCATTTCTAATATGCTCACAGGTAATTTTATCACTGCTGGCCCCTAGATCACTCTGAGTAGCAAGGATTTAGCAAAGCTCCCCTCCTGCATCTACTTTAGAATTAGTTTTACCCAGAATCTGAAATTTGATCTGCCTACACTTTATCATTGTATGGCTTTGAGTTATCTCAATTTTGTTAATTTGGGAACTTTCCTTTTCTCAATGGTAATCACAGCTTAAAATTAATAAGGACTCTGCCTTAGGGCAGAGAAGGGGATTTGGGGCAAAGCCCCACTGGGCTTTAGATAACTTGGTCCTGAATCCCACGTGTGGCTCTGGATTGAATTATTAGCAGTAATAGCCTTCTGCACAATAATGTGCCTGAAATGGACTCCTAAAAATAGTAGTAGAGAACAGGTTGGTTATTTTTGGGAACACAGTGAGCTGCTGAGAGTTGTGGTTCCATGAGGGTATCCTCTCCAACTTGGTAGTGCATGCCAACAGTTCCACTTCCAAATCTGCTAAGAACGGCTCCATGGGATCATGTCTGACCTGCACAGATTGTCCAAGCTTCCGACCCTGTTTTCAAGTGTTCATGGTGACTTGAGTGTTCTGTAGTTCCCGTGATCTTACTAGGTATTACTGACAAGGACCTGAGCAAAGAGAGTGGCTAAATAAAATTAGATGTGTTAACATAAATATCTCACCTTCTATGGGAGATTAATGGATCATTCTGTTCTGTTTTAGCAACAGGAACAAGATCCTACCAACCTGTATATTTCTAATTTGCCACTGTCCATGGATGAGCAAGAACTTGAAAATATGCTGAAACCATTTGGACAAGTTATTTCTACAAGAATACTACGTGATTCCAGTGGTACAAGTCGTGGTGTTGGCTTTGCTAGGTAAGCATACTGCCCTATCTTTATTATGTTAACAGCAGTAGCTCTGCTAGGTTTTCAGGAAAATAAATATTGAGCAAGAAGAGAGAAGTTAAGGCCAGGATTATGGGATCCAGTTGCACCATAAATTTAAATTGTGTATAAATATTGATTGGCATTTTTTCAAATCTTTAGGAAGTTCATTAGGATTCTTGAACCTGAGGACACTAATATTTAGTGATGTGGGACAAGGAAATGTTACATGAGCAATAGTTCTCAAAGTATGTTTCCTTAATATTTTTATTAATTACATCAGGATGCCTGTAACTTCTTAAAAATAACAATCTCAGGCTTCATAATTTCATACATAAATCAGTATGGTTTTTCTTATTAAATGAAAATTTGATTCATCATCAAGAGAGTCAGTGAATTCAATTTTTAAATGAAATATTTGAAACTTTCAGAAAAGTAAGATGATGTGACACCTAACCATCAATTGTTATACCATTGTAACATTTTACGGTTTTGTTTCAGATTGTTTTTTAAGAAGTAAAATGTTACAGATATGTCTCAGTGCCATCCCTCCTTTCTTCTTACTTTTCTCCATCCCCCTAGAAAAGATACTTCAGTGTAGCGTTAATGTGGCTTCTAAAGAAAACTTAAACAGAAGGATTTTTGATTTGTGCTATAGTTCTAGTCCAAAAGCCCATGTACAAAAACTGATTTTACATGATGCATTATTTACGAGTTTAGTATTACCATGTAGTAACAATGTGTTTTAAAAGTTCTGGAACTAGAAGATATCATGCTAAGTGAAATAAGTCAGAATGCCAGATAATCTCCCTTAGATGTGGAATCTAAAGAACAGAATAAATAAACAATCAAAATAAAATAAAAACTCAAGGACACAGATAATAGTTGAGGGTTACCAGAGGGTATAGGGGGAGGTAGGTGGAAGAGTAGGGGGATGTGGGGAGAAGGAAGGGAGCACCAAATATATATTATTAGAAGGAAAACTGACTCTGGGTGGTGAGCACACAATGCAACACATAGTCAATGTAGTGTAGAATTGTGTACCTGGTAATTTTACTAAGCAGTGTCACCCCCAAAAATTTAATAATTAAAAAACAAATAAATAAAGCACTGACTTTGATTTTGGAGGAAAAATTGCTGACATTTTACTTTTATATACATTACTCTATTTAATGTCAATCATGTATTACCACAGACATGTGAGATAACAAAGCAAACATTCCCTATTTTACATATAAGAAAATTGAGGTAAAGAAGGGACTTTTCCGTTGTCACTGGGCTGCCAAGTTATGAAGCAGGGTCTTCTGGCTTTTGTTCCATTCTCTTCTGTTAAGCTAGATAATTGTATAATAAAATTAAAATATTTGAGAGTTGCAAAGTCATCAAGGCTAGCATCTCTGTTGTATACCTGATTGATTAAAAGGATCCAGGTGAAACAATGAAAAACTCAGCACCATCTAAAAATTGTCACCTCTGTGGGTGTTCTTCTGAAAGCAGATCGGTTAGTTTTATTTCTGTATCCAAAGATGGAACCCAATTAACTTCTGCTTTCTAAAGCTCTTACTACCCATTTAAAGGAAGGTGTAACTCTGGGTATTCCAGGAGTCCGGCACATTTTGAATAGATTAGTCAGTGTTCTTCCATTAAAGAAAAAGAAGTCAAAATAATTTAATTTGCCTGAAATGTTTCTCAAATGTTGTTAGTCACCTGCAGGTGATGTAGAATAAATTGTACAGTTAGGTTCCATCCTTTAATTCCTCCTCGGGATGAAGGTAAATAGAAAGGTACATAATCAACTTTAATTTTAAACTTGTAGTGAATGTGAAAATTATACAAGGTAAATCCTCTGATTGACACTCGTTCTTATCATGACTTTTGAGTCTTTCATTTTGTGACTATGTAAAAGAAAGATTGTCTTTAAAATGATTGCTATTCTAACAGCAAATACACTAGTATTTTAAACTGTTACTTTTTTGTGTTTAATTCATATCATGACTGACAAAGCTATTTTGTATTGATCGTCAGTTTTCCAACAAGCAAAAATTATGCATTTGATACGCTTGGTATTAAACACTGTAGGTATAATTTATTTCTTTTATGATTCAGACTATACTCTATTGTTAATAGTTGTCATTTTACTTAGAAGTATACAAGCAACAGTTACATAAAAGATAGGATAAACCCACTTTTTCCTATTTACATTTTGCTTGGTTACGTTTGTGTTTAATGAACCTGTAACAATGTATTGACATGCACAGAACAAAATGAAAACTAAGAGATTTCTAAATAAATATGTTTTATTTTTATGTAAATATAGGATGGAATCAACAGAAAAGTGTGAAGCTGTTATTGGTCATTTTAATGGGAAATTCATTAAGACACCACCTGGAGTTTCTGGTATGTTGTTTGTCTAAAATTTTATCAATTTTATTTTTATAATGTGTATAATTTTAGCACATGATGACTCATCAGAGAAGCAACAAACCCTCATTTAGCTCTTCAAAATTTATTTCTGTGGATCTACAAATAGGGCTTAAAATTTTTCATCTCTCCAGACACTGGGTGTTTATTTTGGGGGTTTTTTTGTTTTGTTTTGTTTTTTGTTTTTTTTTGGGGGGGGTGTTTAAATTATAGTGGAAGCTGACCCAGTAGTAGGGATCTGTCTGACTTGGAAAGCAATAAGAATCCTCTTCCTTTGATGTACAAGCCATCCTCTAATCCACCTTATCACCATTCTCAATAAATCTGTCATTCAGTCACATCACTGAAGACTGGTACTTTCCACCCTATAGCTCCCACCTTTGTTCTGGAAGTTTCAACATGTGTTCCCCCTCCCCCCTTACAGTGCCTGTACCTCAGCTCCTGTTGCCTTTCTGTCCATTCCACTGTAGCCACTTCTTCCCTTTCCTCTGCCTTGTATTGTCATGACCAAGATCATTACACCTCAGTAGCTCTTTCATTCCAACATTACACTCTTAACTCCCACCAAACCTCATCGGAAATACAAGGGGCTCCTTCCATTTTTACTCTTTATTATTGGTCCTTCCTTACCTCTTTCTTTCCCATCCCTACCAAATCTGGTCTCCACTTTTGATTACTAAAACCGTGTCTGAATGAGTATCCTCAGTTTTGCTTGTAGTCCACCCCTTGGTCACACCAGCTTAGCAGAACACTGAACCTGAATTGATCTATAGCAGCAACCCTCAGCCTCTCAGCTTCCTCATCCTTTCCTGGCAGCAGTGTTCAACTTCCGCCTTTCTTCTCAGTCCCCTCCCTGCCCCACCCTCAACTCCAAGCAGATGACTTCACTTCTTATTTGATGAATAGAATCAAGATCACCAAGTGGAAATGCTGTGGTCGACTTCCTCCCAGAAGGGAGACCTACTCCACATCCATTTGTTTTTCCCCACCCCCTCCCTAAAGTCTCAAAGAAGACAGGTTCAAAGCGGTGCCCTTGGTGCATCCCATCGGGACCTTGCTCTGCCAGCTGTCCCCTTTCTCTCCTCTAACTTCAATGTCTTACTTTTCTTTTTCTCAACAAAGCCAAAACCTTTATGTTTAACAACTAACAGATCACTCTGGCAAAACTAATTGGTAGAGAAATGGGAGGAAATGCACAAATAACTACTAGGAACAAGAAACCTTATGAACGAAACTACAATAGGCATTTTTAAAATCTCATAATACAATGGATAAAATTATGAAGTACTTTATGCAAATAAATTTTACTGATTTCCTGGAAACATCTATTCATTTTGTGTTTGAGATCATTCAGGTCTCTGTGATCTTGAAACTAAAATAAACTAAGCATACTCTTAACTCCTTGTCATGTAAACATTATAAAAAATGTAGTCTACTTTCTCACTTCCCATTCACACCTTAGCTCTCTTCAATCTGACATCTTTTCCTGGTGTGCACCTGAAATTCCTCCTGGTAAACTTCCTGCATTCATCTGCTAGGCTGCTGTGACAAAATACCACAAACTGGTTGACTTAAACAATTCTGGAGGCTAGAAATCCAAAGTCACGGTGTCGGCAGGGCTGACTCCTGACGGCTGTGAGGGAGAATTTGTTCCAGGGCACCCTCCTTGGCTTGTCCCTCTCTCTCTTCATACCATCTTCCCTCTATGTGTGTCCATTTCTGTGTCCAAACTCCCCACTTTGAAAAGGACACAAGTCATTGGATTAGGGCATACCCTAATGACCTCATTTTAACTTCTCAGACTCTTATCTCAAAATCAGGTCACAATCTGAGGTACTGAGAGTTCAACTCCCAACTTTTTGTGTGGAGGGAACACAATTCAACCCTTACCACTCACTTCTTGATTATCAAATCTGGAGGCTTTCCTGTCTTTTCTCTGCTTTGTCTATCTGCTGTGTTTGCTACTGCTGTCCTCTCACTCATCTGTGAAATGTATCTTCTTTTGACTGATATTTCACCTTTCTCTGTAGTTTCTTCCCATCTTATGTTAATGCTTTCTCTTTTGTGAACTTGCTTTTTTTTATCTACTCCATAATTATTAACATTTCCATGAGTTTCATTTTTGCCTTATGATTCCGCTAGATTTTATCTACTCTCAAGGTTTCAACTGCTGCTTTTATTCAAGATGACTCTCAAAAACATTCATCTCACATGCAGGCCTTTCCCCTGATTTGCAGGCTACCTGGCCTCAGCCACCTTGCAGTCAGCTACTTCAAAATTAAACTCATCATCCCCCTTCTCATCTAATCCTGCTCTTCTTTGTGTTTTCCTCCCTCTGGTAGTATAATCAGTATCCATCTAGGTACCCAAGCCGGGAACCCAGGACTGAATCATCCTGGGCTCCCCTAGCCTCTCCAGTCATCATCTCTCACACAGAAAGTCATTCACGTCCGTACAATTTCTTACTGATTATTTTTAGAATCTACTCTTTCCCCTCCATCCTTTCTACCATTGCTTAATTTAACCCCTTATGTCTCACTTGGCCATTACAGTGGCCTACTAATTACCCTATTTCTAGACCTTTCTCTCTCAGATATCCTCTCCAGCTGCAGCCAGAGAGACTTACAGTGATACTGTGGTACTCATCATTAATTGGTTCAAGGAGGCATGATGAGCACCAAATAAATGACGAGTACTGGGACAAAATTCTTTGTGTCAAAATGAGTCAAGTACCAAATTCAACAAGTTTCAAACTAGTCGAGTACCAAGGTATGACAATAGGTAAATTGTAGGCCTCTGTGTTTCTTTACAACTAAAAGCTCCCTCCCCCCACCCTGCCCACACACAGAACACTTGAAGAAAGATCCAAGATTTCTAGAGTGCCATTGCCTTATTCTTCAGTCTTGTCTCCTTGTCTCCTGTTCATATCCTTACTGTTTACCTTTTTTCCAATATTTAACTATAAATGGTACATCACACACACCGTATTGCTTCATTTCTCTGACATGTTCTGCATTCTCTGAATCTCTTTGGTTCCCTTTAACCTGGCTGTCCTCTCCTCACCCTTCTAATCTAGACTATTAAGGCTTTCTTTGCCTTCCCCTGCAAAGTGTCCTCTGATCCAATTGGGTTACCCTCTGTTTGCATTTATCAATCTTATTAAACTGGAAGCTCTTCTAAGGCCAAAACTGTTTTCTCATCTTTCTATTTTCATGCCCAGCATGGTCCTTAAACCATACTCAGCAACAGTAAATATTTGTTAGTTTTATATAGATTTCACTACACTGTTCACTCAGTCAGTACTACTTGTTTACAAGCTAGCGTGCTAGTGGCTGACCACAAACCAGAAGACATTTCAATTTTTCCTCCATGTGCTAGGTCATGCATGTATAACTAGTATTTAGTACTTATTCTGCTAAAGCTCCCAAGTTCCAGATGGCTGATGATTATGATTAGAGGTTCTCTTTCATTTTCTGTATGCAGTTGAGTCTCATTTCAAAGAAAACCTACTTGTAAGTACGTGGCTCCCACAGACTGCATTTGTCTTATAGTCCTAGAGCCTGATGGGTTTGCATTACGTTTTGAGCTTGAACTGCCTACAGCACAAGTTTGGAGCATAAAATATTAGACCTGAAAATACACTATTCCAAGAAACTCAGTCTTGTGAAAGAGCTCCCTTTTTGGATTTTAAGTTAGTTTTGTTCTTCCATCAACAACCCTTGAATTGAAATAAAACAAAAGGGAATATTTTTAACCTCTGACCAAGTAAAGACAAGGGGGAAATTTCCTACATGGGAATCTTCTGTGAACCCTGTCTTGTGAGGCCTTCAGCATTAAATCCTGTACACCGCTGAACCCCTGTATTTCCCTCACTTCCCTGTGTCATCCTTTGTGTAGTCAGGGCCCCAGAGCATTAGCCCTTTGGAAAGTCTGCTCATCCACCCATTTTGACCTCTTCACTTTCTCAGCTCATTTTTGTGTGCAACAAGGAAAGTTCAAGAAGGAAAAACATCTCAGCACATTTGTTTTGATGTTTTATCAGCCTCAGATAAAGATCTACAGGTTCCCTAAATGAAGTAGGTCTTGGGGTATCTCAGATCAAGGTTGGACAGTTTTCTTTCTTTCTTTCTTTCTTTTTTTTTTTTTTAAGATGTACTTTATTGTTTTTGAGAGAGAGACAGAGAGGGAAGAGGGAGGGCCCAGAGCAGTCTCCATAGTTGTATGTCATCAGTTTTTGACATGATTTCATTCCACACAGGTGGGTGGGGACCACACAGGGTGGGAATTGGGCTGGGGGCCTCCCACATGGGTGACACACTCCCTCAAGCCAGGGGCCAGATCTGGTGGTGAGAACTGAACGTGGCGGCGGGCGGGGGGGAGGGGGGGGTGTGTGCTCCCTTATGGAAAGTGCACCCCAGTTCGGTGCACAGGTCCACACGGGCCAGGGCTGGGATTCAGTCCTCAGTCCCTGGGGCTGCAAAGTGAGTGCTTAACCTGCTGAGCCATCCCGGCTTCCCCTGGACAGGTTTCTTTTTCTCCAAAAGACTACATGGTTGTGTCAGTTGACCTTTCTTTCAATTGGGTTTGAAGACTTTTGACCATGCCCACTCAAGGAAAAAATAAAAGGCCTTGATTTCCAAACCACATATAAATGATTGTAGGATTCTCTGTACCTTTGCAACTAATAGAGAATAGTTTCTTCCAAATTGTGCAAGTGTCAAATGGGGCAAAAAACATGATTCCTTTTACATCGAGATCGTCACTGTGGAAAGGTGGGCCACTATAAAGTTAAGCTGGTTTCTCTGTTCTGAATCAGAATTAATTTTATGTCATTTTCTAGTGTTTAATGATCTTTTGTGTATGAGTCTGATTCCCAACTAGATTGCAAATTCTTTGGCTGCAGGGGCTGTGTTTTATTTTTAATTTTATACTAGGCACAGAATGCCTGTGCATCGCCCTGTAGATTACCGAGTGGTTCCAAGAGCATTTTTCATGTGGAGCTCATCACAGTAATCATGCCTATTTTGAGGGCCTTTTTGGATACATCTAAACGAGTTTGAACTGCCTTTAGGCAAGGTTTTGAAATGTGCAACGCAGGACTTGGAAACACTATCCCAGTGGACTCAACTTCTCCCCAGCGGATTTGAGAATCTGAAACAGAATTTGAAACAGTTTTCAACGTCTCAGGATTTTCGCCCTCTTTTTTGTATATCTAATATGAGAATTCTCTTTGACTACCTGTCTCTTTTTTGGATGCTCCTCTCTCCCTCCAATTACCTAAGTGGCTACTCCATGACATGGGTTTCTCCATGGAGTGCATATGATTGTTTTTAGTGGAACCAGATGAAAAACAAAAATATTGTCAAGCAAGGGTAAATTGAGTGAGCCTCCACTTTGATGTTTAAATAATGTTGGCTCATTGCTAGGCAGACATAACATTTCATAAATACAGTCAGAGGATGGTTTATTTAATGATGCAAGTTGTTTAGCCAGCATAAGCAGAATTATCCAGGAAGGTTTCTGTCAGAGTATTCAGATTCTTGCATGGCTGGCAATTTGCCTGTGACATTGGAACCAAGTTCAGAAAAGAAACCCACATTAGACACAATCCCCAAGAGACACTTTATAAAAATTAACAAACTGAACGGTGAACTCATCTTAACTGTGACACTCTTGAGATAGTGTCTAGATCGCTTAGCAGAAGGAGGTGAACTATGCACATGTATTGTCACATCTCATATGCCACCATTCCTCCTGCCAACACACTCTTCATATCAGAGTGATGTGGTTGGGTTCCCCTGTGCCAGACCTACCCCACCCTGTCCCAGGGCCTGGACAGTAATGTAGTACATGTTTATAGTTCTATAAAAATCCACATCACAATTTTAATGCAATTTGTTTTCTGAAATTGGGCTTTTTAAAAATTGTGTGCTTTTGTGTCTGATGTTACCATACCTTCAAAGAGGCCTTATCTTTTTTTTATAGCACATTTTTCTTTAGATGTATGGAATAGTTTGTATTGAAAAAAATAATTGTACATAAGGCCTTTCTTTCTGTCCTTCTCCAACCAGTCTCATCTTTTCCTGAAAATGTTGATGCACTGTCATGTATTTGGATTACATGGGGTGGTCAGGAAATTCACAGAATGAAGGGAGAGAGGGGTAAAGAAAACTATCATTTTTCCTTTTCCTAATCCTAATCCTAATCACCCTTAATCCTAATCACTTTTCAGATCTTTCAATAAGTTTATACCCTTGATAATAAATGTTCTGTTTTTGCCCTCAAATTGCAGCTTTAACCTCTTCAGCATCTGTAAATTTCTTCCCTCGATGCTGTTTTTCATATTCGGGAACAAATAATAATCACATGGAGCCAGGTCTGGACTATAGAGGGTAGCTTAACATTTGGAAGCCACAGTCAAGAGTAGACAACACAACATTGCTCTTGTGCATGGGCATGTTGCTAGCATCCCTTTGGACCATTTTCCTCTTCTTTTCTCCTTCACAGATTCTTTTAACTGTTTCAGCAGACCAGAATCGTACTCTTCAGTTATTGTGACACCTTTATCCTTGTAACTGATCAGCAGGATACCCTCTGTATCCAAAAAGAAAAAACAGTAGCTTTGATTTTTCCAGCCTATTGTGACACCTTGAACTTCTTAACAGGGTAGCCCTTTTCATGCCACTGCTTGGAATTCTGCTTTTGACTCAAGCTTATAATAGTAAACCATGTTCTTTGTCCAGTGACAGGCCAGCTTAAAACTTCATCTTTGTTGCCTCTGCAGAGGTCCAAAAACTGTTATGAACACTCAGTGTGCAGTTTATGAAGCAGCATGAGCCTTCTCGGTGCCCATCTTGCATTGACTTTTGACATCCTTAGATGCTATGGATAATATTCAAGATGGTTGTAGGTAATACTCCAACCATTTCTACAAACTGCTTTTTATTCAATGTGGCTTCTTCCCCTACAAGTTTTCAACTTTTTTGACAATGTCTGAGGAAGTGGCTTCAACAGGGTGTCCAACAGGTTCTCTTCAATTGACTGTGACTTGCTTGAAAAGTTTATGCCACTTGTAAACCATGGATTTCCATAGGCAGCAGTCCCTGTAAACTGCTATTATCTCTTCCAAAATGGTTTGAGGTATTTTCCCTTGTTTTGTGAGGAACTTAATGACGACACGAAATGCAATTTTATCCGTACTTGGGGTTTTCTTCATGCTTGGCGTGCTGCTTCCACGATGTCTGAAGGAATACCAGGTGCAAGCAAGTAGGCTGAAATTTGGCACATAGACTAGAAAGTCACAGTCAAACTGTGTGCACTAGTACCCCCACCTCTCCAATAAGCCCTGCCTTCTGCAAATTTCTTGACCACCCCACATACTTTGTTTTTCAGTGCTAGCTAATTTGCAATAAGTCAGATTTGCTTAGAAGGTCCCCAACCTGGGGTAAAAGAACCAACAACTTCTTTGTGAGACAATCTAGGTAAATTCCATAGAGGTTAAAAATAACTACTTCATATTTGCTTGATAAAAATTCCACTGTAGAGAATTAGTATGCTGCTGGTTTCCCAGACAATGTATGTTAAGAACAAGGGATGGGACGTTTTAGTTAGGTGGAACTGATGTTCAAATTAGGAGACATTACCAAGGCAAAAATACTGTCACTCATGGTCATGATTTAAGGATTTGTCTAAAAAATGCTCTTCTGATACCTTCTGGAAGAAAGTATAATCTCTGAGAAGACTAATGCACATGGCACATTAGCTAGAACGTCCTTAGAACTGCTTGCCCTGTGGCTTTTTTGCCTCTGTAGGACACACCACACACACACGCTCACACACACACACACACACACACACATACACGAATGAAGGACACACATATTCAGTGCTTCAGGAGACAATGTGACCACCCTTCTCTCTTCCCAGACTTCACTATGACATTAATGGAGTCTGAATAAATCCCTCTGTGGTAAGGGAAGAAAGTTAACAAAAGAACACAAAGTCCCTGGGTGTGAGTGCTTGTTAGATTCTCGGTTCTGTGCTGCCATCAACCTGCCGCACTGCCCAGAGCTTCATCTGTATCATGGAGCAGCTCCAGCGAAGCGCCCATGTGACTTCTGGCCAGCTCCATCCAAAGACCTCCGTTTGTTTTACATCTGCTTTCTGTGTTGCTCTGACTCTAGATTGGGTATGTGCCCAGAAGGGCTTGGAAACTGCTCTTACCCACATTTCATAATTCTGTGTATATAGGTGATAGTATTAGGGCATTGTCCTATGCCAGGAGGCAGGAAAAGGAATGTTTAGAAGAAAAATTAGGACTCTAGTAAAAAGGCTGGACATCTTTGTTTCAAGGGCTTTTATTGCCCATTTTGTTCCTGGATGTTTGTCTTAAGCATTGTTATTCTGTAAAACCAGGAAGTTTAGGCAGCTCTAGTACAAAAGAAATACCAGAGGACAAATGTGATGCTCCTGGTACCTTAAGGACCATGTGATCATACCTTTGGGATTGTGATCTGCCCATGTCTCCCTTACCCAGTATGTACCATAGAGTAGAGTCTAAATGCCCTTATTATTGAGATAACACTCGCCATGGCCTGTACGCTTATGAGCAATCATTCCCACGATAGCCAAAGTGCTGGAACAGTCCCGAGTGGCCAGTGAGGTGAGGCCATCTTTACAGATCCAAAATCGCAACTTATTCTTCACCAAGGGGGGAAAGTAACTTTTAGAAACAAAGGGACACAACTGGAAAGGTGGCAGTGTTGTAGCTAAAGAAGCTTTGAGTGCCATGCCAGGCTTACACTGGGCTGCGTTTGTGTAGTTATCACCGTCGGTACATTCAGCCTACATGGATCACACCACAGCAAGCTCCTCAAATCAGTTTTACACCTTTTCACTGTCAGGTTCTGTCAGGAAGGAACAATAAATAATGGAGTATAACTTTGTTAAAGCATAAGGATCTTGGGTAAAAGATTGTAGGTGTTGCTATGAAACAGTTTCCTGAAAGGCATTTGCCAGTAATTTCATCCTTAACTACAATTCAAACATTTCCGCATTCTATGTGAAGCCGAAGCAGCAACCTTGGCCAGCTTGTAATATGAAATCCCACTGAGTTAAATCCCAAGGAAAACAGTCATGTCCCTAAAAATGTTTGTAACTTTTTTTTTTTTTTAAGATTTATTTTTATTGTTTTTGATAGAGATACAGAAAGAAAGGGGGAGGGCCAGAACAGTCTCCATAGTTGCACATCATTGGTTTTTCCACATAGTTTCATTCCACAGATGGGTGTGGGGCTGCACAGGGCAGGAACTGGGCTGGGTCTCACCCCTATGAGAACCGAACTGGGGGGCACTCCCCAGTTCAGCATATGGGTCTGCATGGGCCGGGGCCGTGATTCGATCCTCGGTCCTCGGGCTGCAAAGCGAGCACTTAACCCACTGAGCCATCCCGTCTTCCCCTGTTTGTAACTTCTGAACTCAAGTTCTGAGAATTTATCTTAAGAATTCAAAGGGAAGAGAAGGAAACATAATTCAAAATTTTGAGCTCGTCCTCTTGTCATAATAGTAATAACAATAGCTAATATCCACTGAGCTGCTCAGAGTACTTTGTATATTAATTATAACTATCCTTTGATGGAAGTCCTATTACTATCCCCATTTCACAGATTATGAAATCAGAAACATTAATAGCACTCAGAGTCACTAGCCTGGAAGTAGCAAAGCTGAATTTCAGATCTAAGAAGACTAAACCACCTTACGGTGTGACCACCAACATAGCCATTGGCACTGGGATTGGGGAAATAAATGAGATACACAGATGTTCATAGTGTTACTGTAACAAAGAAACTATATATGACCCCTTTTCAAATAGAGTATTATGTAACCTTTTTTTCAGTGATTCCATAAGAAGATAGAGAAAGGGCCACAATGTAATGATAGAAGAAAAGGACTTATTGCACATATGAAAAAATAAACATGGACTTAGAAGTGTAATATAGTAAATATAGAATATTAAAAATATTTATGTTAGAGTGATGGAGAAAAGGATTGCATTTTTGTTTTTTATTTAACCTCACGTGAATGTTGTTAATCATTATTTTACTGGTAGGTAAAGCTGAGTGGTAGATGGAAACACCTTGAAATGATCAGGAAGGGAGACTCCCAAAGCAGGTGTGAGGGGACAGGCATCTACAGAGAGGAGCTGTAGCTCAGAGCAGGACAACAGGATTTAGTTAGAAAACAAAGAGGGGGCTAAAACAGGAAGAGATGATGTCGTGCTCATACAAAAACAAATGGATAATTTTTATTGGATTCTTAGGTTGAGGTTTTGGTTTGTTTTTTTTTAAGAGCTTCAAATAGTTCCTTATGTAGTACTCATTAAGGAATTTGAAAGTAGCAACATTATCAGAGGGAAAGCTAATTAAGTGTTGCTGAGTGGGCTAGTTTTCCACAATTGAAGGAAAAGCTTCTGTCGATGGCTGTTTATGTTTTGTGGAATGTTGATTAGGATAAAATACTACATAACTAGAAAAATGAGAGTTTGGAAGGAGCAATTCCTCCAGTTGCTAAAACACAAAGTCCACACTGTTACAAACTACAGAGCACTCGAGGTCTCTGAGACACATGATTAGATACGTGAGGAGGACTTCCAGGTCAAAACAGAAGCTTAGTGCTTAGCCAAAGTGGGCATTCTACAAGCGATTCTTAGTGTGAGTGTCAAGGGATGAATTTTGAGCATAAGTCACTGTAGCATTTCAGTTTCTAAAGATGGATAAGGAAACTAATTGAGAGAGATGTGCAGTGGTCATTATGGGCATCACCCAGATGCCTCATAGTCCCATAGGGGTGGTTTGGTTAGTACCACAAAGTCAGGCAGTTGTAAAAGGTCAGCCCACTCACAAATCCCTGCTGAGGGCATTGGAGAACCCAGTAATGCAAATTACCTTACATGGGTCTTAAGAAGTGCCAGAAAATACCAGAATCATTACATTTGTGGTTGTCGCCTGCCGAAGGTTATACTACAGTAGTTAAGCTTTTGGAGATATATGTTCCTATTGGTTCTGATGAACAAGAAAATGACTTTCCTCTCTTGGATAGCAAGGAAGAGAATCTGAACTGAAAGATCTCACCTCCTGCCCATCCCCACCAAAAAAAGTGGATAATATAGTTTGGATTTTTCAGTTGAAAATTTTAAAGGAAGAGCCCCAGATAGTTCCTTGCATTTTGGACATCTGTAAGCAGACGTTATCAAAAAGAGAGCTAAACAGTTATTGAGTGGGCTACTTTTGTATAACTGATGGGAAAGCTTCTATCAAGAGCACTTTACTTTCTACAGAATGTTGACTGCAATAAAATCAGAGGCACACCATTTACAAACCCAAAAGGCTGTGATAAAGGGAAAATTCAGCCTAGAATACATGGCATATTTGGTAAAATGATTTGATTAAGGGTAACATATCACTTTAATACAGGAATATATCTTAAATCACAAATCATTTGTCAGAACTTTTTGCTAATTGTTTTTTTGAACACTAAGATAAAGAGTTGCTAATCTAGAAAAGTGACCTCTACAAAGTTATGGGTTGACTGTTCACAACTGATTTTTTTTTAAGTTAATGTAATTAACTTTAATTGGTATAGTTAATTTTAAAGTAATAAGTCATATTACTAGGATTTGTGGCACTTTCTTATCTGTATGTCGGTTCTCCTCAAACTGTCCCTTCTAAAAAGAGCCCTCAGGGCAGCCACCTGAAAAACTGGTCTATAGAACAACCCGACATCACATAGTGTCTTCCCATCTTTAACTTGGAACCCATGTTGAGCTCAAAAGGCACCCTGGACACAATTTCCTGGTTTGAAACTAGCCACAGGAAGAAAAGCCAGTCAAATAAGGACCTCTCATTTTTGTAGCAGGCTTGCACACACTTCATGACAAGTGAGCCACGACACAGAGCTGGGTGGGTGTGTTTGTTTTTCTATTCAAAAATCCTAACTTCCATCATCTAACCCTTGCTCAACTCAATGGTAACATAAGTGCCTTAAAGAATTATTTTCATGGTTGCTTTCCTGGAGCATATGGTACAATATTTGAAATGAATAAGACATCAAGAACTGAGAGGGTTAAGCTGCTTCTCATAATGTCATCTAAGTGCATGAAACAGCATCTGCCAAAAAGAAATACAGTTGTACGTGTATCACATATTTCACGTCTGGGTGGCATTTTTATTAAAAACAAACATCTCAAAACAGTGCTCTGTCAGTGGCTAAATGGGTTTTCATAAGATTGAGTCTACTCTCGTCCCCATTAGACTGCAAACCCCATTAGACTGCAAGCCTATTTTTATCCATCATTATATCCCGCATTCTTAACACAATGCCTTGTACATAGTAGGCACTCAATAAAACTTCCAACTACTAGATAGACCAAAGGGAATTTTTTTTTTTTAACATTTATTTTTATTGTTTTTTGACAGAGACAGGGAGAAGGGGGAGGGCCCAGAGCAGTCGTCATAGTTGCATGTCATCAGTTTTCAACATGATTTCATTCCACACAGGTGGGCAGGGCCATGCAGAGCAGGAACTGGGTCAGGGGCCTCCTGCATGGGAGCACACCTCCTCAAGCTGGGGGTCAAACCAGGGGCCTCCCGCATGGGAGGCTTGCCCCAGTGAGAACTTAACTGGGGGCTTCCCACATGGGAAGCACACCCCAGTTCAGCATGTGGGCTCACATGGGCTGGGGCTGGCACCCAATGCTCAGACCCTGGGACTGAGTGTTTAACCCTCTGAGCCATCCTGGTTTCCCCCAAAGGGAATTTTAATGGAGGGAAGAAGCTGTTAAAATGTTATATTGCTTCACATGGAATACAGGGTTATTCCTATTTCCCTGAAACAGGGAACCAACGACTGTCTTAAAAGGGTATTATTTTTACTCATCATAATCCTTTAAAATAAGAAATTTGTTTTCCTGCAATGTGGGACCTGTCAGTAGACAACTTTTTATCTACTTACCTTTTTTGGTAGAAGGGGGTGGGATATCTCATCTGAGTGACAGCACAGAATCCTGTAGTAAATATAATTCGTTTTTGAAAGATTCAACTACATCCTGATTCATTTGTTTAATATTAAATGATACATTTGCAAACATGCCATCACTCCCTTGATGTTTACCTCATCATTATACGTTTTAACAGGCTTTATTTTTGCCTGAGATTGCTCTTTCTTTGACAGAGGGTAGTCTAGATGAATAGAAATGTATTGGAAGCACCTTCCCACAGATAGGGACGCTTGGCCTTGCAACAAATGTGGCACATCAGTGTTCTCCAGGGATGCTAACAACTGCTTGCATTCATACCTGCCTACTTAGCCTGTAGTGTATTTTCAGAATGAGTCCATCCTGGTTGCCTTATCTCTCCAGAAGTGTGATGCTAATGGAGGAAAATGGTCCATTTGCATTACTCTCCCTGCCATGTAAACTCTTTAAAAAAAAAAAAATTAAATTCCAGTCTAGGAGCTCATCTTTCTAATACCTCAAGATAAAAGCATGTCCTCCAAGCGAAGCCCCACAAAAGACCAGCAGAGTTAATCACTTCTCTCTTGCCCTGTGAGTTTATGGGAAGGCAAAATCCTAAAACCTCAGAAGTCTTTGGAGAAAACATTTAATGCTATAATATAAGGATCTTGCTAGATCTCTGCGAGATCTTGCTTCTCTTTATGTGAGTTCTTGATTTGTCCTTGGAAGTCAAGGTGAGAGAGACATCCACAGCCACAGCAGATAGACAAGACACTTGCCTTACTCAGGAGGATTTACCCTTTATCCCTTCCTTCTGCTTGAAGTCTGTATTCTCTTAGCCCCAGTTTTCATCTATTTCTAAATGGCCCAGTTGTAGAATCAAAGCCTTATCAGTGATTAAAAAGTTCATGCTTCATTGCATCTATTTACTTTACCTTCTGCAATTGTTGGTAAAGGTGAGAATTTCCAAAAGTCAATGCCCCCGCCCCCCTTTTTTTCCTGAAAAGATGAAAAGAGTAATTCATTTACAGTCCAGGATCTGGCCCCAGTCCATATTCCATCACATCCAATTTGCCTTAAATGGAAGTTCCTTGTTCAGGTAAGTCTGGGGGGTAGGGGAATGCTATCAGAAGGAAAACAAAGGATCTCTTTGTGAAAGGTAGGGCCATGGCTGTATTCTCACAAGACACTTCACAGTTTTGCTCTCACCTCCTGGTACTGCACTAGTACCTGCAGTACCGTTGCTGTTCAGAAGTGAGCTCACATTCCAGCCCATCCCTCTGGTGTGGATCACACAAGGGAGAGGAGAACAGTGCCAAGCAACAGCCTAGACAGCTCACCGGGAAGGAATTACAGTTGGATTTTTTTGTTGTGTTTTGTTTTTTGGCAGAGAAGTGTTGAGAGGCACTATTGCTTCCACCCTGTCATTAGTGGGTGGATAATAGTGATATAAAATAAGAGATGAATTAGAATAATAAGAGGTAAAGGAGAAAGGAGTAAATTTTCTACAAGTAATATTTTCTTCTTCGTGGTTATTTAACTTTGAAACAAAACTTGAAAGTAGTAATCATGGTCCCACAGTACACAAAGGATAGGATGTGACAACAAGACAGGAAGGTGTGATTGCCTTTATTGCGTTAAGTAGAAACATAGAAACATGCACAAATTTCAGGAAGACACTGCTATTTTCATTATAGACAAGCAAAGAAAAGGGAAAGTCCTGGTGGCCTACTATGCCATTGCCTTTAATTGTGTGGTTTTTGTTTCTCTCTTTTTTTTTTGGTTAATGTGTATGCATCCTTGTGAGATAATCTATGCATCTTTTGCTTTTCTGTGTTTCTTGAGTTGGTCTTGTGATCATTTTATGGTGTGGACAGTATAGTAAAGCAACACCAAGTGGGACAAGTAAAGGCACAGAAAAACCTTTAAATAGGGTGAGCGTGTTTTCAGCTTTCTCACAGCTGCTTTATCTCCAAAATAAGCAAAGGAGACCTATTTGATTCATTCAACGATTTAACCAAGATGTAATAAGTGCCTGTAACCTGCTGGACACTTAGGCACTGGGAATACAGTGATGAACAAAACAGATGTCACTGCCCCCATGGAGCTCACACTAGCGGACAGACACCAAACAAATCACCACACTGGCAAATGGCCCCAAATGCCATCAGTAAATGCTATCAATGAAAATATAGTGTGAGGGGTATAAACGGGAACTTGTTTTCTACCTGGGGAAGCAAAGGGCCTCTATGAGGAATGATATGGGAAGCTACATTATAGAAGGGGAAGATGACAATCCTGTTTACATTTGAAGACTTATAGTGGTGGAAATGGGGAGAGCCTAGAATGTGAAAAAGTGTCTGCACTTAAAGATGTAGCAGAAATGAATCAAAAGATTCCTATGCTGGGGAAGCCGGGATGGCTCAGTGGGTTAAGTGCTCGCTTTGCAGCCCAAGGACCGAGGATCGAATCCCGGCCCCGGCCCAGGCCCATGTGGATCCATATGCTGAACTGGGGAGTGCCCCCAGTTCCGTTCTCACCAGGGTAAGACCCCAGACAAGTTCCTGCTCTGTGCAGCCCCACACCCACCTGTGGAATGAAACTATGTGGAAAAACCAATGATGTGCAACTATGGAGACTGTTCTGGCCCTCCCCCTTCTCTCTGTCTCTGTATTTCTCCTGTCAAAAACAATAAAAATAAATCTCAAAAAAAAAAAAAAAAGATTTCTATGCTTCCTCAAAATAGCTCTTTAAATGTCTTCATTACATTCTGGTTTGAAAGTAACAGCTCATATTTTCTGTACTATATTTTTTACCAGTGGATAATCTTATAAGGGTCTTAACTTTTGCCTTAAAGTTAGTTTTATCAGTTCACTTACAGCACTCATACCTGCTCCTATTAAAAAGAAATTCACATATTTTGTCATGTATATACACACATAATTTTGGTTTCATATTCTTTCTTCCTGTTCTTTCAGCTCCTACTGAACCTTTATTGTGTAAGTTTGCCGATGGAGGACAGAAAAAGAGACAGAACCCGAACAAATACATCCCGAATGGAAGACCGTGGCATAGAGAAGGAGAGGTGAGACTTGTAAGTTCTTTCTTGAAACTTCAGTACAGGTGTATAGTCGTGAGAGGCATATGTGAATAGTTACACAAGCATCATCTTAACTTGACCACCACACTTCTGGAATAGGAATTGAAACTTTACAGTACAGGTAATGTCAAATTAAAACAGTGGATATGGTACTAAGATGTTTTATGGTACTAAGAGGGATGTTTTGCCAGATGGACAGATACTTGCTGGCAACAGCTGTTAACTAGTTTACACATAAAGTAAAAGGGCATTTTAAATTGCTATAAGAAATGCATGCTTTTCTTAAGACATTATTTTTTAATGTTAACGTTTCTTAGAGGTTTACATTTATAATTCAGAAATCATTCTAAATAACATTATTAAAAGAAATAGTATACTGAGGATTATTTTGCCTAGTTGTAATTCTTTTGAATTAAAAACTTGGTTTCTTAATAAAAATGTTGAACCTTCATTTCCCCATATTTATTTGCAATGAATTGTTGTTGTTGTTTTAAGTAATGTACTGGTTCTAGAATGTCTAGGAAAGTGCTGTCCATAGAAATGTTCTAGAATCTGTCCAGTGATAACCACTGCCACAGGTGGCTCTTTGAGCACTTGAAATGGAGCTAGTATCGTGGAGGACTCAATTTTTCATGTCATTTTAAATAGCTGCATATAACTAATGTTATAGTTACTATATGAGACAGTACAAATCTATAGCTTAATTCTCATATTGAGTTTATTAACTATGTTTGTCTAACAGAAACTCCCAATTTCATTAACTGCTACTAAACTGTCACTGTTTTATGTTGCCATGACTATTAAGAAATGGAATTTTTAAATTGTGCCTTTTCAGATGAATGTTTCTATTTCTTTTTCATTCCCACAGGCTGGAATGACACTTACTTATGACCCAACCACAGCTGCTATACAGAACGGGTATGTCATTAAGATAAATACATAATGGCTTAAGGGAAAATGTGAAGGTGGAAAATATCAGACATTTGTTCCATGAAATATTCTATTTAAAGGATTACTTAATAAAGGCTTTTGTGTTTGTTCTAGATTTTACCCTTCACCATACAGTATTGCTACAAACCGAATGATCACTCAAACTTCTATTACACCCTATATTGCGTCTCCTGTATCTGCCTACCAGGTTTGTACCCATAGGATTCATCAAGAATATGACAACTTGCTGACCATGAATCACTGCTACAATTTTGTGTCTTAAAATTTTGAACATTTATAATGAAATTTTAGCCAAACTTTATGCAGCTTCGATACCCAATTTAGAATAAGCTGCTTTTTATTTGACAGACTTGATTTACATTTTATGTAGAGGAGAATATAAAATGGGAGAATGGTTGTCAGTTAGTTGTCAGTCCTTGAAATCATAGTATTTTTGAATTGAGATGAACCCAAATACTACTTCTGCAACGAGGCCTGCTGTTGGATATCAGGTGTCACAGAAATTGAAACTTACAGAGAATTGCCATCAGGTGAAATACAGAATAGATGTGCACACTTGTCTTCATTGATGCGTCAGCAGGAACTAACAAAAGAGCAAGTGAATGTTAATAAATAAAGATGTGTCTCTATTAGATGACATTATATGAGCAATGCAGTGAGATATGAGGCAAAGAAAAATAAAGTGACTCCCTGTTTAGGTTATTTTGTGAGGAAGATTTACCTTAAAGTACATTCCCTACTTAGAACCAAGATCTCATTAAACATCTTGTTATAATACTGATTTGGTTTTATTGCAGGGTTAGCTCCTGTTCTTCACAAACCCAGTGGTGTACATACATACATTTCTCTTTAGCAGAGTACTTCTAGCAATTTTACTGCTTTGGCCCAGACAGAAACATCTTAACGAAGTTCAATTACAGGCCTGTCAAAATATAGTTCTCTTTTGTTGACTGTTGAGATCCTATGTGACTAAAGTAAACTTTTGTGTATTCTGGTTCTTAAAACAATTGAATTAGATATTATAGTTCTGATTTCTGGGGTTAGGGGATTGCAATATCTATTAACTGTTATTTTACTTCTATAAGCCTCAATTTCCTCATCTTTAAAATGGGGATAATAATATTTTCTGTCTCATAGGCTTGTTATAAGAACTAAATGAAATTGTGTAAAGACCTTGGCACAGTACCTGGCATATCGTTAACACTCAGCAAATGTTAGCTATGATTATCGTCATCATTAATATGCAGGATTAACGGGCTGATGGAGAGTATATTCATTATACATTTTTAAAGTAATGGATTGATCAACATAAGCAATCTCATAAAAACATAAATGTGGCTTTGAATAACAAAGAGAAGCAATTAAATGCACTAAAATGGAAGTTTTAAGGTAACATTCACAGCCTCCCTCAGCTTGTAGGTTTTTGTCTCCTCCTTTTCCTGAGTTGTCTCTTACTTTCTTTTCTCTCTCTGGGTTGTTATGTTACTTATGTTGGTGCTTCAATCTGCTGGGCATAGTATTCACTTATTTAATGCTTCATTAATTATTTTGGACTTAAGATGTCTGTGTTCTCCTTGACTGTATAAAACTCTGTGAGATCTGTTTTAGTGCATTTCCCCTAATTAACAATTCTTATATCATATTGAAAGGTAGTCTTCAATCATAACTCTCTGACTTGGAACCCTCTGCCACCACTAAAAATAAACACAAGTGAGCTTATTCTCAGGCAAATGAAAGATTGTGCATATTGATTTGAATGTATGCTGCCACAGATATAACAGCTATTAATGCATCTCCCTACAACCTCATTTCTGTAAAAGCAGTGAACATTTTGGCCATTAGAATAAGAAAATTAGGAGAGCAGTGTAGGTGATAGATTTAATGTACCTAACTAGAAACATTTCATTTCAAAGGCCCCATTTCTTCTTCTAGGCATTCTGTATTTCCCTGAGATACATGTAGAATTTCATTTCATTTGCCTGACACTCAGTTCCATAACCTTGAAGACTGATTCTTAACCCCAAAATTCAGGGACCCAGTAGAGTCAGCAGATGAGGTTTAAGTGGTCTGTGATTCCCTTAAAATGTTTGCAAAATGTTGCTTGTTTGGAACATTTTGGGAAAAATTGGTCTATTCAGTTAGTTGGGGGTTCTGTTTCTTTCATCAGGTTTTCAAAGGGGGTCCATGACCCGAACAAGGGCAAAAAAACCAATGGTAAAGAGTTCATAGAATATAGATTATTATTCCCATTTTATAGTTAGGGGAAAATGAGGAATAGAAATTGATAGCAGTTGATTGCTGCTTAAGACAGAAAATTGGGTTAGATTTCATAGCTCCCTAACCTCATAATGCTATATTAGATTATTGAGACCACTGAAGCATACACAAAATGGGAGCATCTGGCCCAAATTGGGATCTATAGGGAGCTCCTCGCCTCCCTGTGATTTATTCAGTGAAGGCCTTGCACTCGTGTTGGAGTGGGCCTTTCTCCACTAAACCACCATATGCTTAGATATGTGGATTTGAGAAATTGACATCTGCAAGAACCCACCAATACCCCAGTGGGGAAAGGCTGCAGTCCAGATAACTGAAATGTTAACAAGGCAGAAGCACTTAACTTTGGTCTGCCTTAGGTGGCAAAGGAAACCAGAGAAAACAAGTATCGGGGCTCTGCTATCAAGGTAAATCACAATACATTCTTCCCCCATGACTCTTCCCCATAGCCTTTCTATAGATCCTCTGAACTTAACAGTAGGGGATAAGACACAGGAGGGTTTTGTTGTAAAGATTAGAGACTGAAACTTTTTTTTTTAATTGCATATAATTGCATAGTTTCATAAAAGCTCTGGGCATCAAGAAATGGACTGATGTATTTTTCTGTCGAGTGGCAGACTGCATATGCTTTCTTTTCTGCCACGGAACTGACTCTCGCATCTTATTTCTCAATCCAGAGGGTCTACTTTCTCAGTCAAGAGGGTGGATACCCTATTGACTGTAGATGTCAAGATCTAGTTACTGAAGCTTAATTTGCTAAATCTGAATTTCAGACTTTAATTTTCCACACTTGACTAGTAATCATTGACCATCAGACAAGATTTCTAAAACCTAATGCCCTGGGTATCAAAAAGACATTAACTTTGGTTATTCTGTTTTTGAATGAGCACATACTTTAAGGGTTAGTTTCTAATAAGATGTGCTGGAATCCTCAGTCATCTGCATTCCTAAAGCACCTAGTTCATACCTTGATAATAACACTTGTCACTATTTATTTGAATGCACCTGTTTATCTCCATCATTAGTAAATTTCTTGAAGATGGGGCCCATGCCTAATTCGCCTTTTTCTTTTTGGTGCCTGATACTCAGTAAATACTTCTTGAGTGGGCAAATGGAACTTGGTTTTAAATAATCATTTCATCCTATTCAGAGTGACCAGTTTGTCAAGAACTAACTGCTTTAATCTTTTTAATCATTGATAGTATTGTTTCCTTATTTTCCTTTTTTAGATTTTAACATGATTAAAAGAGTTCTAGAGAAATAGGTAGTATTCCAATGGAAATCAATGTTTCTTTCAAAATCCTCCCTTTTCCAGGTGCAAAGTCCTTCTTGGATGCAACCTCAACCGTATATCCTACAGCACCCCGTAAGTTTTTTATTTTAATGGCTTTATGGTTTGCATGTACATGTTAATACCACTGTCTATATTAAAACCATTTGCCAAAGATGGTATAAGATTTGGGAAGTTTTAGCATGGAATTATGAGAATATACAAGCTCATAAAATTTTCACTCACCTTTGTCTTAAAACAAATTAGTTTTAATTGGTATTAAGCTAATTTTGCAGTCTGTAACAACTTAAAAATATCATATTGGAGCCAGGGCATCATTTTCTTTCTCACTACCAAACCTGTCGGAGATCATTAAAGTGGTGTTTTTAACATTTTAGATTATTTAAATTGTAAGCTTTTTAAATTGTTAAATTTTTAACAGTAGTTGAGATAAAAACAGCTCTAAATTTTCTACATTCTGTTTATTGCAAATAGAAAGTATTAAAAATTGAGCTAGGTAGAGATTTTTGTCTGTTACTTAGTCTCTTCATAGAAAAAGTAGTACGACCTTTGGTAAATAATGAATGTAATTTCTTTAATGACACGAGCGTCTGTTGTATTTATGTATACTAAAAATTTTTTGAGTTTTACTTCCCCTTACTCTAGAATATTTAATGTGTTTTTCAA
>PVKE010022344.1:0-25659 GCA_004027555.1 Craseonycteris thonglongyai | reverse complement strand
CAACCAATGTCATCCCATTAAATTTAACAATAAAATATAATAATATTAAAAAAAAAAAAGAAAAAACAAAAAAGAAAGGAACACTTACATGGATGTAAAAGAGTACTTTTTTTTTTTTAAGATGTATTTTATTGATTTTTGACAGAGAGAAACAGAGACAGAGAGAGACAGAGAGAAGCTAGAGGGCCCAGAGCAGTCTCCATAGTTGACATTAGTTTTTCATATAGTTTCACTCCACAGGCGGGCACAGGGCTGCGCAGGGCAAGAACTGGGCCTGGAGCCTCCCACATAGGTCCCGGCAAGAATTGAACTGGGGGCAACACCCTAGTTCAGCATGTGGGTCCACATGGGCCAGGTCCGGGATTCTATCCTCGATCCTCGGGGCTTCAAAGCGAGCGCTTAACCTGCTGAGCCATCCCAGCTTTCCCCAAAAGAGTACTTTTTTCATCTAATTTTCACTATTTTAAAGTTTTAAATCTGTCTTTATGAATTAAAGTTGCCAAGTAGATTGTTTCAGAAGAGATTGAAAGATACCCCTCAACCACATTTGTATTTTCTAGACATTTGCTGAAAATCTATCTGGACATGTTATCTTAGTAGTACCTTGTTTTTATTTTACTTAGTACTCTGCAAAATGAGACTGTTGTCCTCAGTCAGTTGGGGAGAAGAATATACCCTGGACATATAACTTAAGACTTTCCTTACAATTTGTTAAACTCTGGTTGAAGCTGCAGCGGAAAGGCCAAGCTGAAAATATTACACAGTAGCTCGGTTCCTCCAAATGGAAAAGTACATAAAGTCTCAACGTGACTGCAATAGCCATTTGGCTCCAGTTCAGAATGCAGGCTAGCCAGGCTCCCTGGTGCCTCTTCTTAAATATATGAGGGCTGTTTGGAAACAATCCAGCCATTGTCAATCTAACGAGAAAGATTACATGGCAGGAAAGCCCTCATGAAAATGGAGTCTTTCAGTTTTTACACCATTTCTTCAGCTTGTTTGTGCTGACAGTTCTACCAATGACGGATTTGTCCTCATGAGAGCCTTGAAAGGTGACCCTTAGGGGGTTACTTAGTAAATGATCTTTTTCAATTATGCTGATAGGTCTTTTCTGTAAATTAACTGCTAAGATAAAAACCAGGCAGTCAAGTTTCTGTAGTCATTCAGTAATTCATTTGCTCATTATTTATTTATTTATGTATGTATGGGGGTTGTTAGCTAACAGCTCAGTGTGGTTATTTTACCTCACAGAAATAATAATCTCTCTCTTAAAAAAAATGTATATATATTTTACATTTAATATCCCCTCCACCCTCACTTCCCCACCCCCACCCCAGGCAATGACCAAACCAACGAATGTGTCCATGAGGTTTCTGTGTCTTTGTTCCTTTCAGTTTTATATTACACCTATAGGTGAGGTCATATGTTTCTTGATTCTTTCAGTCTGACTTATTTTGCTTAATAATATGTTTTCAAGGTCCGTCCATGCCATCACAAATCACTGTATTTCATCTTTTCTTATTGCTGAGTAATATTTTGTTGTGTAAAGGTACCACAACTTCTTTATCCAGTCATCTATCAGAGGACATTTTGGTTATTTCCACGACTTGACCACTGTAAACAGTGCTGCAATGAACAATGGGGTACATATATCTTTGAGGATTAAAGTTTTCAGGTTTTTTGGGTAGATACCCAGAAGAGAGGTTGCTGGGTCATATGGCAATTCCATTCCTAGTTTTTTGAGGAATCTCCACACTGCCTTCCACAGTGGTTGTACCAATTTATATTCCCACCAGCAGTGTATGAGAGTTCCTTTTTGTCCACAGCCTCTCCAGCACTTGCCAGTCCTTGTCTTGTTAATTATAGCCATTGTAACAGGTGTGAGGTGGCATCTCATTGTGGTTTTAATTTGTATTTCCCTAATAGCTAGTGAAGTTGAGCATTTTTTCATAAATTTTTTGACTGTTTGAATGTCTTCATGAGAGAAGTGTCTGTTTAGGTTCTCTGCCCATTTTTTGATTGGATCATTTGTTTTTTTGTTGTTGAGTTGTATGAGTTATTTATATATTTTAGATATTAGCCCCTGATTAGAGGCATTGTTTGCAAATATGTTCTCCCATTCAGTTGGTTTTCTTTTTACTGTGTTGATGGTGACCTTTGCTGGATAGAAGCTTTTTAGTTTGATATAATCTTATTGTTTACCTAATTTATTTGGACACGTTTATTGAATGACTCCCTAGTGCCCAGCACTGAGTTAAGCACAGGAAAGAACAGTACAGCAGACATGGTTCTGACAAAGATCTTGGGAAGATACTCTTACTGTCCGCGTGACCTGGCCATGTGACTTTTGGTGCCCTGCCTATGGGAAAATTATACATCCCCATCCTGTTGAACTCAGAGGGCATCATGTGATTTGCTTGGACCAATAAAACGGACAGAAGTGAAACACATCATTTCCATGTGAAAGCTTTAACAGCCAACTCTTGGTTAGTCATCTCTCTATCTTTGCTCTTGTGTGAGCTCAACAATGTTTCCTATACAAGCTGCTCCTTCCTTTTAGTTCTAAGAGTAAAGGCAGGGTGGAGCAGATGGGAGCTGATACCCGATGGCCAAAGAACATGTGGCAAAAAACATTCTTGAGATGTAGGACTCTTTTGTTACCACAGCAGAACCTAGCCTGTCCTGACGAACATAGGGTGGTAGGACTGCAGGCACAGTACTATGGATCTAAGACTGAAGTCTGAAAGGTCACTTCCTGATGAGCTCCCACCTTGTTCTGGACCCATCTGAGCCTGTGTCATCCTGTCAGTCAGGTTCTTGTCTTTTGAAACTTTCCCAAGTGAAATATGTCTCCTGCACACACGCATCCCTCACACATGGTTGTGGCTCAGAGGGAGGAGCCAGGAATGTGGGAGGGGAAGGAGGAGGGGATGCAGGGGGTGCTGGGGAAAGTTAGAGTGGAGTAGGGAAGAGCTCAGGGAGTTGCTTCAGGGGCTGCATCTGCAGGAACTTCTGCTCAAGTCTTGCCCCAGATGTCACAGCCCACAGCTGCTTTCAATCATTAGATGCACGCATTTCCTGTCCATTCCAAATAGTAAAAAAGAGGAGACACACATCACCAGAACTTGAATCTCCTTTTCCTGTCCCCATTGTCCTCCTCCCCTCCAAATCTCCAGATTTATATTTCTGGATTTAAACCAACATATTCAGAAAGATGTAGTTTTTCAATTTTATTTTCTGCAAAAGAGCTCCTTCTGGAGTCAAATGGCTCCCAAGTTGGTGGTGGAATTGTTCCATCAGCAGTGGGTGTGGCTTCCCCGTGCAAGGCTGATGCCTGAGCTGTATGTTCTCTGACCCAGTCTCCTGAGGGAGGGAGGGACTGAGGGGCCCTTGGAGGGAAGTTGAAAGCCTTGGGCTGAGGCTCTCTGGTTTGAACAGCAGCTTAGCCTTTAGCTCACTGAATTGTTTGAAAGCAGTATGATTCTATCATTCTACAAATATTAACTGAGCACCTACTATGGGGCCAAGAGCTCTCTAAATGCTGGATGTAATGGATTTTCTGATTTCTCTCTGGCTTTTGAAGGAACATGTAAAGCACATTACCATTTTTAAAAATAATACTCTCATCAGAATTATATTAAAGATCTTTGAAAATTCAGCTCATCTTTAGATAACCACTAACGGTTATCTAAACCATGGACGGTGCCTCAGGTAGGGTTTCCAAGGACACAGATTCTGTAACTGAACTTTTCACAAAGTTTACTGGAAAGTATGCTCTGCAGGAACACCTATGAGGAAGTGAGGGGAGTAGCCCTGGACAGAGGGAGAAGCTTGGCTGAGGAGCAGCGGCTATAGAGGCTACGCCAAGCCCACTGGTGCCAAGGAACTGACACAGCTCTCTGTTGCTCCATTTTGGGAGAAGGGGGCTTCTATTCTGTTCCTTCCCAGTATCTACCAGTCATGAGATGTAGGTGACTCTCAGAGAGGGAATGGAACCTTCGCTGGTGGACAATTCCAAAATTCCACTTGGGTCAGCAGCATGAATTCCAGGAGCTGGGGGTTGAGTGTCTCCACCCTAGGAGACCCTGAACTGGCCATTGCAGCAACCCCTACAGACAGATCATGGCAGGACCACCACCTTACCACCATATCCCACGAAGGGTCTACCTGAGTTAAACTCATGAGTTAGCAGAACTTGTTTGTCTTCAGCCCTCACGTTCTCCCTCTATAGCCTTCCTAGGTGTTCTCACTTTACTCACTGAGAAACTATAGGTCTGATAAAAATTTCTTTAAAAAAATATTGGATCTTGAATTTGGTTAGAGAAGGATACCGTCACCCTGGAGAAATGTGCCTGTGCTAATGTTTCTAAGAAGCCATGTTTATGTCTAGATAGCACTTTAGAGGTTCGACGTTTCACGTGTGTGTTCATTGTCCTTCCCAGAAATTCCTTGTTAATCAGGCAGGGCATTTCACAGACAGAGCAGCGAGGTGGGAAGAAGTAAAAGGATGTCTAAGGTGCATCCAAATGCTGCCCACGGGGTTTGAGCCAAAGCCCCAGCCCTTCCTGCTTTGGCAGGTTGCCTCTAAAGTCCCGGAATTCAGCAGGGAGCGATTTAGGTGCTGGGGACCATGTCTTCCTTAAGCCCAACCATGATCTTTTTAGGTTGCAATGTTAATAATGTATAAGACTACTTTTTAAGTTAAGTGGGGTTGCATTCATGGGAATTAATGCCATGTTTGAGTTTTACTAAAAATATGAATTTTGGGTCACTGTAAAGAGAGTGTTCATTGACGAACTCATATTGATTCATTTAACAAGTATTTATTGATTAAGAACTATGTTCCAGGCAGGATGACAAGAGCCCAATAAATTGAGGTATGTTTCGCCAACTTCTATTTGAAGGTTTTCCTTCAGTGG
Source organism: Craseonycteris thonglongyai (assembly GCA_004027555.1). NCBI lineage: Eukaryota > Metazoa > Chordata > Mammalia > Chiroptera > Craseonycteridae > Craseonycteris > Craseonycteris thonglongyai. Next base: position 20,743 of record PVKE010022344.1, on the reverse strand, counting down.
TCAGGTAACATCAAACACTGTTATAATTAGAAATTACTTAAGAACACATCTCATTGGTTTCAGTTTCCTCATGTGAAGGATTCAAACTAGGGGATAAAGTTGGATAGACAGAGGAGGGCACATGTAACATCTAAAATTCAATTTGTCATAAAATCCCATCTCTTAAAACTTAAAGGCAGCTAATATTTTTCCAAATGAGTATGTGTCATCTGGAATTCTAGGTGAATTTCAGTAGAACTTTATATGTGCATAGATATCACAAATGAAGTTGTATCAAATAAAATCTATAGTACACAGAATAACCCATTTTGGGCTTAGGTATTTTTTCTAAAGTATGATAGGTTGGCCATTTACAGACTGACATTATATCCAACCAAAATAGAAACAGAATCAAAATTAAAATATTAACAATAAGTCTCTGTGTCCCAATAAATAAAAGTTTATTGCTTTGTTCAATACTCAGGATATAGCTTTGTATTGCAAGCAAATCTGGCACACTGTACTAACCCTGGGAACAAAAACATCTAGTAAGTGCTTCTCTTGGGAGCTCTGCAGGTAAAAACGGTTTCAAAGGGGCCAAATCACCTCTATAGCACCCACAAAGCCAGCTATAAGACATGAGGTCTGTATAGATACAAGGAGATGAGGTAGTTTCATTCAGTAGAGTTCATGGTTGTTCATAAAGAGAAAAAGGAGAGTTGGAATAAACTTCTGGAAGGACTGTATGTTGTGAGGAAGGGCAAGTGTTGGAAACATGAGCTCTTTGAAGGTGACAGGAATTACATAACAGGAAAAGGAGGACTTGAATGACAGCACCACATGCTGGTGAGTAAACTTCATGGGGTGTGAGAAAGAGAAGCAGCAGCTACGTGGTGTGAAATTTGGGGGAAAAGAAGAAATGGTTAGAGTGGATTTTTAGAAAGTTTTCATGTTGTGTCCCATTCATAAAATCTACAGAAAAGTGTGGTACTGTTTTTCAGTCTTTTGATGAAAAAAATGGGAATGGAATGATGGCCATCTCTCCAATCAGAGGCATGCCCAGAGAAAGATCTGAGATTGGTGGCATAATGTACTCACTGGAGAAGGAACCTCTACATGTACCAGTGGGTTTCCATGGACACCTCTGTGCTGGGGAGATGGGTTTTGTAACTCAAGAACATGTCAAGAATTAAGAAGAATGAGAGCCCCTAATTCAATCCCCTCAGTTGATTGGTGAAAACAATGAGGGGCAGAACATTTAGCTCCCCTGGGAGCTACCCCACAGCTGACTGATCAATGCACAGCTGGGATGGAACTCGGAGTCCTGAAATCCCGATGGTTACTCCTCCAGTGTTTTTTCTAATATCCATTGTGCACACATTGATCTTTGAGAAATAGAGGGAAAACAGAGAATGAATTTGGCCAAGGAAAAAAGTGATAAAGTAATTCCTTCTCTATTAACCATGAGGAAGGTGATATACAGGGTCTGGCTAAAGTAATGCCCCCTCTTACGAGCTAGTAATCTATACCAAGCCTTTTAATTACAAAATCATAAGCATGTCTGATTTTGCTATATTATTTTTAAAAGGGTGTTACTTCTGCTGGACCATGTATATCATGTATCATATAACATATGTACTATGTATATATAATTTCATGATATATTACAGTTATTTGCTTGATGAGGAAATCTTTATAATTCAAATTACGAAGAGTGCTTTGCACAGAAAACCAGCACATTATCAAGGACTAAAATTCCTCTTTTTTTCTCTTTTTACATCATTTCAGAATCCTTGGCTTTGATGTTCTAAGATGTCACTGCATATTTATGTCACTGCGTAATGGTATCTGGACCCTTTGATATTCAAACTTGACTGAATACAGTTAGGTTTTGTTTCTGGGGATTTAGATATAGACCTAGACAAGCATCCTGACCATGTAAACAACATTTTGGCCCACAATTTAATCAGAGTTAGGTTAGTTCTTTCTAATCATATGGACTTATTTAGTGGAATGTACTTATTTAGTGACATTCCTTCTTTCTTCTCTTTTTACATCATCTCAGAATACTTGGCTTTGATGTTCTAAGAAGCCACTGCATATTTATGTCTCTGTATAATGGTATCTGGACCCTCTGCTATTCAAATTTGACCAAATACAATTAGATTTTATCCTTGGGAATTTAGATACTTGTAAAGTTCACCGAAGAAGGACCATATCAAGTTCTGGTTTAGCGAGAGAGCTTATTAGAAACGGCCGATAAATGGCTGGGCTGACACCGGAAGAGGGAAAGACGGTGTTGGCCCCTTTTGGGGGTTGGGAGAGCTTTTTATATGGAGGTATCAGAAGAACCAGAAAAGGGAGTGGAGGAGGGGGATCCGAAAGTATTAGCGTCTAGGTTGGGTGTGTTTAGTGGAAAATCTGGCGCCAAGTGCCCACCGACTCAGGGTAGGGAAGGAAGTCCTTGCAGGCTTTTCTCCTTCAGGGAGGCACCTGAAGCCTGCGGCGGCTGCTATTTTTTCTCTTCTCACCATTACACCCTTCAGCCCTAACAACACTGACCTAGACCAGCATCCCAACCATGTAAATAGCATTTTGGCCCACAATTCAACCAGAGTTAGGTTAGGTCTTTCTCCCTGAATGTGTTCAGCACAACAGCTAGCTTGAAATTGATGACAGCATGGCTACATCCCATTCCTCTAGTCTTCCAAGGGTGTATTAGGATCCTACTGGCTGCGCAAGCTGTGTAAGAGCCAGCAAAGTGAGCACTTAAGGAGTTTATTAGAAAACTTCCCTGGGGAAAAATATGTTTTTTGACAGAAGAAATCTCTGTCTTCAAACTGATTTTGTAGATAAGACTACAGAAAGAGGTGTTTTACTGAATGAGCTCTATGACATCAGCACCTCTTTATTTTGTAGATTCACAGTTTATTTATTTATTTTTTAATGTCAATTTAGGACTGTGGATAGGCTCTTTGAAATAGTGAGATGCCTTGAGACATTCTTCCCATCAAAATAATAATAGTAAGAAATCCCTGCTCTTCAGACCCTCTATTTGCCATTCCTCAATGTGAAAGGAAATGATGAAATCTGCCTAAGTCACCCCAGCAAGATCTAAGAAGCTTAGGTGAAAACAAATCTATGAATGCCCTGGACAAATTTTCCCACATGAAACAGTGTAGGACGCTTACCTACGTGAATGTCTTTTTAAGGTAGAGTCCATATCACTCTATTGGAAATATCTCCCTTTTCTGAAGTTCCCTGAGTAGTCAGAGGTCCTAAGAACTTGCAAGAACCCAAGAATGCTCTTCATTGTTGGCCATGTTATGAGTATGTGTCCAAGTCTTAGCAATATTTACTCAAAACACTAGTGAAATATAGTCTATTACGGTAACTAATAAAAGGTGGAATTTTAGTAACGGGTTAAGAAAAGTTAAGCAACTTTATTTGTAGAAATGTCCATGGTTGTAGGCCTAGTGGTTACTGCTGAATGAATTGCTTAGACTACTTGTAAACAATTGTTGAGACATGGACTATGTTTTGTATTCACATGGCATGCCCCTCCATTCTAATTACAAGCTGAAATCTCTCTGATGATGACTCTTAGTATCTCAGTAGTTCCAACTAAAAGTCCTTTCAAAGTGCCCAGATAGCCCAAGAATTATTTAGAAGATAACCACGTGGAAGAAGAAATTATGAGATAAATATTTTCTTGGCTAGTGAATCACTTCTTTGTTGTCTACTCATTTTCATCTTGGTCTCCTTTTTACCTGCTCCACGATTTCCATTTGAGAGTTGTACTTCCTGCATTCTTAGCTCTCAGTTGGGTGGGGTTATTACTACCTGTAACTGACAGTTGATTGGCCAAAGCATGAGGTACTTCCCCTTGCCTCTGTGGTGGTATCGAAACATATAATATGCCAACCTTATTAGCTATCATAGAAATGCAAATAACATCACAATTTTCTCACATCAGGTTCACAAAAACAAAAACATCTCATGATAAAAAGCAGAAACTCATGGACTGCTGGTGGGAATATAAATTGGTAAAATTGCTTTTGGAAACAATTTAGCAATGTTTTTTAAAAATTAAAATTTACGTAATTTTCCATCCAGAACTTTACCTTGCAGGTTTATAACCATCAAACTTTTGTGTATATATACTTCTGGAGGCATATTTACATATAATAATTTTCATAGCAGGATTATTCCAAATGCCTAAAAACTGGAAATGTGCCAAATGTTCCTCAACATTGGAATGTATAAATAATTTTTATATTTAGACAGCTAAATACTTTACAGCAATGAAAATGAATGAACCATGACTACATATATCAATATAGTTATGTTTAAAAACACGATTGATAAGCAAGGTAGAGATTCTCTCTCTCTCTCTCTCTCTCTCTATATATATATATATATATATATATATATATATACCATACATTTTCATTGACAATACCTTTGTCTAAAATATTTAGACCAAGAATTACTCTTGTCTTATACACAGGAGTAACCTGTGTATTGATTTCTTAACGTTGGATTAGAAAAGAAAGGGTCATCTTAAATATATATATATGTAAATTTCCTTTTACTTGCTGGTATAGTTTGCATAAGATTGGAAATTTCTATTTTATGCTGAAAAAAATTTCTTCTGAAACTTTCTAGGCTGAATGCCTTCTAGGAGTTGGTTTCTGACTACCAATCCAATTTATCTGACTATTTTAGGTTTCTTTGGGATTTTTCATTTCTTTCTTTATTTTATTTATTTATTTATTTATTTATATTATTATATTTTATTGTTAAATTTAATGGGGTGACATTGGTTGGTAACAACTAGACAGTTTCCTGATGTACAACTCCACATCACATCACCCATGCATCGCATTATGTGCCCAGCTCCCAGAATCAGGTCTCCCTCCTTTTTGAGTCAATTCTCAGAATTAATATTTTAACTTATTTTTATTTTATTTAAGATTTGTAAAGCACTAAACTATCATTTTTCATAGTAATTTCCTTATTTTAAAATTGTCTATTGTGTCTGAATTTTGACCCATTTTTCATTCCAGTATTGTTTGTGTCTCTTTCCTCTTGTTCAGTTTTACTGGAGGTTTTCCTATGTTATATCTTTCAAAAAAGCCTAGTTAAAAAAATATTTAAAAATGTTTTCTATTTTATTTATTTCTGCTATTGTGTTTATCTCCTTTGTTCTACATTATTTTTAATTACTTTGCTGTTCTTTTTCTAGTTTCTTGATTCAAATATTTAGGTCAATAATTTTCAAAACTAAAAAGGATCTATACAGAATAAAAAAGTCTCTGAGTTCTGTTTTTAAGCTTAGAAACTGTCAGAGGCACTTTTATTCAATTCAAGCTTGTCACAAACAGTTGTGGCAGGGAGATAAGTAATTATCAACCAATATTTCAAAATATTAGAAGTTGTGCTGAGTTTTTATAGAGAATCAGAAATAAAAACTTCAGTCTAAAATAGGAATAAAAAAAAATATGTTTACACCCTGTCAGTTCAGTTATATGTGAAGTGATAAATAATAGGTATTATGCATGAATTGTCATGTTTTATGACTTCCCACAATTATTCAAATATGGTTCAAAAACAAATATGCTTCAACTATACAATATACTCAAATAGAAGTTTTTACTTCCCTTGGATAAACACAGGCTCTGCAGTACAACAATTTGAAAACAAAACAAAACAAATGACCTCTTTATGTAGAATGACAGTGGAGAAGGAACTTTGAAGCAAGAGAGGCAGGAAAACCCAACAGGACTATTCCATAGTATAAACATGAGGGTATAATCAGATTAATTACTACTTGGGAACTTGGCTTTAGTAGGTTAGCTAGCCATGAAGATGTTTGTCTAAGTCACTAGGTCATGAATTCAGCTTCCCTTACTTAACAGCATAAGACACTTTATAGCACAGCATCTGAGTAAATAAAGGGCTTTGACTGTCCTTATGTCATCCTCCCCCACCCCCCACCCCCATTCCCATACACAAGATAGCCTTTAGTAAACTTTATGGTCAGGTTTCCAGGTTTTGCTCATGATATGGAAAAGGAAGTTAGAAAATCACAATTTCAGGAATATTGCTTGCTAGTAAATTTAGTAAGTCAGGTTTGCCACTTTGATGGCTTTGGCAGATGACTTGGTGGCAGAATGTACCTGCTTTCACCCCGAGACAATGAATGGCAGTGATTCAGTGGCAACCACAGGAAATGGGCCAGTGAGGCTGACGAGGGATGGCCTGTCAACAGCATTCTAAGTGGGTAGGCACACCAGCCACACTCAAATTTCTGACAATAGCACTCAGGGTGCCTGAGTGGCAGCTTTGGGGACAAAGGTAGATGGCTCTCTTGGCATGGATACCCTTGATAACAAGTCTGGAGAACAGAAAAGCATACAAGTCAAAAAGGCCTGAACAGGAAACAATGAAATTGGCAGATGTCATAGTACAACTTAGAATACTTAACTCACGAGCACCCCCTGGGGATTCCATGAAATAATTAAGAGTGAATAGGAAGTTCGTTTATTTTTTAGGTTGTGGCATGGAGGTAACACAGGCAACATATTTGAAGGCCAGGACACCTGAAATAGAAGGGGGAAGAAGGAGAACATAGGTTAAGTAGAAATAATAATAAAAATAATAATAATATTGAGGTTCTGCTGAGCATAAAGCTAAATAAGCCTAAAGTCATTTAATTTCATTTGAACCTCAATAATTGAACAAACAGATGAAGTACGGAAAATTGTTAACCTTGCTATTACAGATTATGAAGCTTATAAAGGTTATTTAATGTGCTCAGATCACGTATTAAAATACAGGATCGTTTTTTGAATGACTGACTTCCGAAGTAGAGGGCTGTCTGTGGGTCTGTAGGCATTGCTGAATATTGAGACCAGGAAGGAGGCAAATATCCAGAAAACTTTGGGGCTGCTCATTCCAATTTCAAGGGAAGTTTCTGAGTGGAGGACATTGGAGAATATCATGAGACTGGCTTTTCTGAAACAGGTTCAGCAATGGAACTGCCTGTGACAAAAGAAGAGGATGCTCTAATAAGCCAGGAAAAGAAAGTGTGAGGAGTAGCAGCAGCTATAAGCCTAGTTAGTGGGGCCAAGGTGCATACACATTGCAATGCCTGTGCATGAGCCTCATTCTATAAGGTCAGTCAAAAACATCACAAGAAATCTACAGACTGATATATTTTGTAATTATAGGCACAAAAAAGTTTTAACAGAACACCAGAAAACGGAATCCAGCTACTAAAAATAGTTACATATCATGAGCAAGTGGGATTTAGCCCAGGAATGCAAGGTTGGTTTAATATTTGATGATCAATGAATGAAATAAAATATATTAATAGAATAAAGGGCAAAACCCACCCTATAATATCAATAGATATAAAAAAGGCATTTGAGAAATCTAATGCCCCCTCATGATAAAAAACACTGAATGAACTAGGAATAGGTGGGAACTTCCTCATTCTAATAGGGAACATCTATGAAAATCCACAGTGAGCATCATATCTAATGGTGAAAGACTGACTGCTCTGTCCCTAGGGTCAGAAACAATAGAAGGATGTCCCCTTTTGCCACTCCCACTCAATATTGTCCTGGAAATTTGAGCCAGGAGAGTTGACAATAAAAAGTTATAGAAGACATTCATATTGGAAAGGAAGAAATAACATTATTTCTATTTGCAGATAACATTATCTTATGTATAGATAATTTGAAGATAACCACTAAAAAATGATCACAACTATTAAATGGGTTACACAAGATTGCTCAGAATAAAATCAATATTAATATATAAAAATCAATTGCATTTTTATACACTAGCAATGAACAGTCCCAAAAATGAAATTAAGAGAACAAGTCCACTTACAATAACATTAAAAGAAATATAATACTGAGGAATAAATTTAACAAAATAAGTATAAAATTCATACTCTGAATACAACAAAACATTGTTGAAGTAAATTAAAGAAGCTCTAAATAAATAAAGCCTGATCTCCTATGTTTAAGAGACTTAAAATTGTTAAGTCACCAAATTGATCAATAGATCCAACACAATAATTATCAAAATATTAGCTCACTTTTTTCTTTATTACAAAAATTGACAAAATGATCCTGAAATTCCTATGGAAATGCAAGGTAACCAGAATAGCCAAAGAATCTTGAAAATGAAGAACAAAGTTGGAAGACTCATGCTTTGTGATTCAAAACTTATTACAAAGCTATGGTGGTCAAGACAATGTGGTATTGGTATAAGGATAGACATGTACAAGTAGATCAAGGGAATATTGAGAATAAATCTTTGATTTTTTAATTTCTGAAATGGGTTTCAAGAAAATTAAATGGGGGAAAATAGTCTTTCAATAAATGTTGGAATGGCTATATCACTACAAACAAATGAATAAAGTTGAACTTCTTTCCTATACAATATACAAAAATCTTCTCAAGATGAATTATAGACCGTAAACCTTTAAAAAATATATGTGTGTGTGTATATATGTGTGTGTGTGTGTGTGTGTGTGTGTGTGTGTGTGTGTGTATATATATAGTCTTCATGATCTTGAGTTAGGTAAAGCATTTTAAAATGTTAACCAAATATACAAGTGACAAAAGAAAAAGATAAATTTTATCAAATTAAAAACATTGGTACTTCAAAAAGTGCCATCAAGAAAGTGAAAAGGCAACCCATAGAAAAAGAGAAAATATTAGAAAATCATATAGCTGAAAAAAAATTGTATCTAGACTATGTGAAAACTCTTACAATTCAATAATAAAAAGACAAGAAACTCAATTAAAAATGAGTAAAGGATCTGAATAGACATTTATCCAAAGAATATATATAAATGGCTAATAAATCTGTGAATAAAATGCTCAACACTATTTATCATTAGAGAACCGCAAATCAAAACCACATGGAATTCCACTTTTCACTCACTGGAATGGCTATAATAATAATAATAATAATAATAATAATAATAAAAATAAAACACAGATGATAAGAAACTATTAAAAAGACTGTGGAAAAATTTAAACACATACTCTGTTGATAGGAATGTAAAATAGTGCATTTTTGTTTTAAACAATCTGGCTGTTCCTAAAAAGGTTAAAATAAAGTTACATGACCCAGCTATTCCACTTTTAAGTGAGTATCAAAGAGAAATGAATACATCCATTCACACAAAATCTAGTACATTAATGTTCAGAGGAGCATTATTTATAATAGCTAAAAAGTAGAAACCAATGTCTAGCAACTGATGAATGAGTAAACAATATGTGTTTTATCTATGCAAGTGAGTGATTATTCAGTAATTAGAAGTAATAAAGTGGGGATTCTGGGATGGTTCAGAGGGTTGAGTGCTCATCTTGCAGCCTCACAATCTGAGGATCGAATCCCAGCCCTGGCCTGTATGGACCCACATGTTGAACTGGGGTGTGCCCCAGTTTGGTTCTCGCTGGGGCCCCCAGCTCACCAGAGGCATGCCTCCCATGCAGGAGGCCCCTGGCCTGGTTCCTGCCCTATGCAGCCCAGAGCCCACCTGTGGAGGAAAATTATATTAAAAACTAATGGCATGCAACTATGGAGATTGCTCTGGGCCCTCCCCCTTCTCTCTTTCAAAAACAATAAAAAAAGTAATGAAGTACTGATGATACACATTACAACCTGGATGAATGTTGAAACAGAATGTTAAGTGAAAAACATCCATCAGAAAACACCTTTGGTGTGATTCCATTCATATAAAATGTCCACAATAGGCAAATCTATAGAGACAGAAAGTGAATGGTTGCTGAGGACAAGGGGACTTGGGAGGAACTGGGGAGTGACTGGTAAAGGGTTTCTTTCTGAGGTGATATAAATACTCTAAAATTGACTGTGGTGACTGCACAGATCTCTGAATATACTGAACACAATCGAATGGTCCATGCTAAATGGTTTACTTGTTTGGTATGTAAATCATATCCCTATACGTTCGTTAATGAAAAAATGTTTAGAGTCTGGAAGGGGCTGATGTTGGGTCTGAGTGGAAGAGGAGAGGATCTGAAAGGAGGACACAAGGGTGTGGGCTGCTGGATGAAGTGACATGTGGAGGAACTACTGGGGTGGGGGAGGAGCAGTAGGGAAGCCAAGGGAAAGAGACCATCTGAGCTCTGCCCTGAGAGAGATGCTCTGTGTGTAGTCACAGGTTGGGTCTTCTGAGCAATCAATCCTCTGGGATGGGATTGTTATGCATAGTCTATCAGTGACAGAGTCTCAGAGAGGTCAACTGACTCACCCTGAGTTTCACAGCCCTCAGAACAAAAAACTAGAATTCAAGACAAGCCTGAGTCACTCCAAACCCTAGTGCATCTGCGGGCACCTGGGTGCCCCAGAAAGCCTACCAGGACCGGACTCCAGTGGCTGCCGTCACACCAGCTCCTGGCCCCTCTTTATTGGGGGGGGGGGAATCTCTTGAGAAAGAGCAGGAGCAGTGAGGCTGGATTTCATCAGGTGACTGGGGTGGGGGTGAAGGAAATCATCAGTGAGGCACAGATGGCACCTGGGGGTTCCTGAGTCCGCTCTCAGTTTCTGCTGTTCGTTTCTGGGGTCATTTTTGTAACTACGGGAGGGTGTTGAGAGACTGGTGGAGTGCATACTAATCAGAAAGCAGAGAATCGCAAGATGTTTCCTGGAAAACATGTCTAAAGCCAGTTTGACTCAAAGAGTTCACTGTCACCATTTGGCATTTACTACAGGAGACATGGAGATTCAGATCAAAAGAATTTTCAGAGCCAGAACAACACATCCGGGTCCAAGAGTCCTTGTTGCTTTCCCTACCCTGACATCACTAAGCCACTTACTTTGTGTGGCAAAGGTTTATACAGCAACTGCATAGAAGGACATAGCAGAAATATAAATATTTGTTAAATTGTTCTACTAAGGAGCTTTTGGCCTGTTTTCTGGTGTTGATTCAGTGTTTATCATATTGCTCAGAAACTAACACAGTGCCCAGTGCCTAATAAAGTGACTGGGATCTTGGTGAGAACCTAATGAATATTTACAGATGAAATAGGTTGGGAAACATTTTATAGCCACCTACTTTTATATTCTTTCTCTGCCTTCAACATTCCACTTAGCCTTTTTATGTTTAAAATGATTTTGTAAGACTTCACATGGTTATCATTCATCTTTCATTTTTGCTGATTAAAATGCATCATTACTTAAAAAAAAAAAGGTCCAACAATAAAAACAGAAAGATGAAGAGCTGTCAAATAAGAATATAAGAACTGTCATTGGAATTCTGCCTTTGGAAACTGAAGTCAGTAGACAGATTGTTTTGGCTTCCTAGTGTTTAGATATTTTTAAGAGCGGTTTTTATTATGCTCAAGCATTTCCATCAGCCACGGCAGTGATTTGCAAAAAGTACCCTTCCTCCGACACTTGGTATCAGCCAGTTCTGCCATCAGATCCAACTGGTAGAGTGTTTTGGCCTTTCAGCCTCCCAGGAAGGAAAGCTGCCCACCCTAGCTGTTATCTAATGGCACTGTGGGGTACAAAGATTTTTAAAAAGCATGATTTTCATCATCAGTATGGCATAACCTGGAATGGGGAGTTCCTCATTTTTACATTTATTTTCTAATCCATTCCGTTGACTTCATAGTCATCTAACATTTCAACTGAGAATCGTGATAAAGGTCAACAACGAAGCTATTTTCCTATTTAGTTCAATCAGTGTCAAGAAGACTTGAAACACACTGAACTTAACTTCCTCTCCTCTGGGAGGGTGAAGTGCTTTCATTTAAAGGAGGGGTCAGGGGTTTTTCCTAAGGGGACACTGTATCTCGGGACAGCTCCCTCAGCTGGAGTGGTCACTCAGGGGCTCCTTGAATGATGGTAACCTATTCTTCTGGTCAGTACATGCTGGGGTGTGCTCTGGGAATTTTCCTGCTGCCTAGAATGGCCAAGTACGGGTTCTAGAGCGAGACTTTTCATAGTTGAAATCTTTGTTGACAGCAGAATTTGGATTGATTGTAATGGAGAGAGTGGCCTCCAGGAATCGTGATTCCCAGTGCTCAAAAAGATCAGATGCCTTTCTTGACCATATATATTCAATTTCTGATTATAGTAATCAATGGAATTCTCAAAATTTTTGAATAGAAAGGGCTTACATAGGAGCAACAGTCTTTTTTGGAAGTCAGGGCTAGAGGAATTGTCTTAAAAGTTATGGACAATAGGAACGTTTTGAGGTGTATTTGTAGGTGATTATTGAATGATTATTTAGGATGACTTTGGGGAGAGATTACTGGTGAGGAGCTTCAGTCTTACTCCCTACCAGCCTGCTTTACTTGTGGCCCTGGTTCTAACACACCACAGTTAACATAAGCCAGTTTGAGAAGAAAAGAAGGGGAAGCCAGGATGGCTCAGCAGGTTGAGAGTTTATTTTGTAGCCCTGGGGACCAAGGATCGAATGCTGGCCCCGGCCTGTGTGGACCCATATGCGAACTTGGGTGTGCTTCCCACGCAGGAGGCTCCCGGTTGGGTTCTCACCCCTGGGTTTGGCCCCTGGCTTGAGGGGATGTACCTCCCATGTGGGAGGCACAAGACCAGTTCCTGCCCTGCGCAGCCTCCACCCACCTGTGTGGAAGGAAACCATGTTGAAAACTGACGACCTATAGCTATGGAGACAGCTCTGGACCCTCCCCCTTCTCTCTGTCTCTCTCAAAAACAATAAAATAAATCTTAAAAAGACAATAAAATAAATATTAAAAAAACAATAAAATAAATCTCTGTCGAAAACAATAAAATAAATCTCAAAAAAAGAAGAAAAAAAAAAGAAAAGAGAAGACAATTCTAATCTTAAGGTTTCTTCTTTGCACTCGCAAGACCTGCGTTTCCTCATTCTTCATTCTTGCTCCCCATCACTATCTTCAGATGGGAATTCTGCCAACTTCTGCTGTTTGAGCTGCGTCCATATTCAGCTCCTTCCTCTTCATTTGTTGCCATTGAAGCTGTGCTCATTTTCCATCAAAAGCAAACCTTCATCTGTGTGCTGGGTGGGTGCTACCTCCTTTACCTTCCTCTTCCACCTTTTACTTTCCCCTTGACCTGGAGGCCTGGGTCCTCCATGTGGTCTACACCCCATAGGATTATACGCAAAAATGTCTTTATTAGGCATTGTTGTTTCATTAAATGAAATTTAACTTTTTTAAAAAAGATTTATTTTATTATTTTTGACAGAGACAGAGAAAGAGAGAGAGAAGTGGGAGGGCCCAGAGCAGTCTCCATAGTTGTACGTCATCAGTTTTCAACATGGTTTCGTTCCACACAGGTGGGTGGGGGCTGTGCAGGGTGGGAGCCAGGCCCCCGGCATGGGAGGCACGCCCCACAGAAGGGCAGTATGCCCCGAGGCTATTGCCACCTGTTGGCGCTGCTCCCATAAAGGTCAGCTGCTGAAAAGGCCCACAGCGGCACCTGAGTTGGTTGAGGAGAGATCTCAAGGAGTCACTAGAGTGGGAAGTGTTGTGGTCAGCAGGTTAATGCAGGCTTTGGTTTGGTGCCGGTGCTGAGCCTGGAGCTTCTCAGCGAAAGTCTCAGAGCACACCTGAGACCAGTCACCACCTCCCTCGGGCCCATGGCCTCTGATAGTTTACCAGAAAAAATTGCAATGTGAGTGGGGCTGGCTGCTGGTGTGGAAAGTGCTTCCAGACTTAGGGGAGTTAGGTGGGGCAGGGTCTCAGTGAGTCAGCAGGTCAGAGGGAGCAAAGCTCACCAGACCAATCAGATTCAGATTTAACAGTGAGGGGGTGGGCACAACACAGGAAAGACGACTCCCACCTGCTGGCTGCGCAGAGAAGGACTTCACTCAGGGAAAACGGCAACTGTCCTCTAGCATCCACCTTAGTCTGTTTCCCTATGTGTCTCCGACAATCCCTATGTTGCAGTCCCTCTGCTGAAGCTCAGGATGAGTGCATGTGACTGGGTGAGTCTGCGCGGGCCTTTTATGAGCATGTCTGGGTTTCCTGCAGCCTTCCATCCCACCCGAATGTCCATAATCCTTGCTGCGTATTACAGCCAGATGTGGGGCCCCTCTTCCTGGCACCCGTACTCCAGGCTGGGGAGCCTGGTTGGGGCTGGGGTTTCTTGCTCCTCTGGGGGAACCTCTAGATATCCGGCCTAGATATCCTTCGGAGTCTCATCCACCACACACAGGTATGGGACCCATTCTGCTCATCTTTGCCCCTCTTACTGGTACCTATGTGGCTTCTTTCTAGTTCTGGTTATAACACTTCTGTTCAACTAGACTTTAAGTGTTGATGGGTCTATAATTTAGCCGTAATTCTGATGTGTTCACAAGAGGAGACAAGTGCAGCACTTACCTACACCACCATCTTGGATCTTCTATGATTATTTTATATTCCTAAAATTTTGATATAAATGCATCATATCAGAAGAATTATAACATAACTTGCTGTTTTTTCTAAATGCTGTGTTTGTGAGGCTAACACATTAGGTAATATATGTAGCTCTCATTCATGTTCATGTTTCCTGTTGAGTATAATACAATGGGAACTGTACTATTTTTGCTCCATATTCCTCTTGATGGGCATTTTGGTGGTTTCAGTTTTTTCTTTTTCTTTTTTGCTATTTCAAACAATGTGACCATGAACATTTTTGTATAAGGATCCTTGTGTATATGTTTATAAGTTTTTCAGGGCTTCACACCTAAGATGTGAATTGCTAGTCATAAAATATGCTTAATTTTACCTTGGAAAGATAGTGCCTTCAAAAGATGATTTTAAAACGTACTATGTCACTGTCAGAACTTATGTCACTTTATATCTCTGCCAACAGTTAATACTGTTAGACTTTTAAATTTTCTCCAGGTTAATGATTATAATGTTGTATTGTATAGAGTGGTTTAAATTATCCTCCCTCACATTGCTAGCCATTTATGTGTTTTTTTTTTTGGATATGTTGGTTTATGGTCTTTTCTCTGTCTTACTGGGCTGCATATATTTTTCATATTTTTTGGTATCATCATTCCTTTTTCATAGCGTCCTGTTTTTGCTTTATAGATGTGATATCTTCTATTATCACTCTAAGAAAATTAATTATACTTTTGAAGTTTCTTTCTGGTTGGAATATTGACTTTATCTTTTTATGGGTCTTTATAGTTTCCCTTCATATTTGTGTATTTCTTCAAATATCTGGTGATTTTTGATGATATGTTTATATTTAAAGATCAGGCCTACATTGCAAAGCTGATTTGCAGCTCTGTGCTCTTAAGCAGAGTTAATGGATTGCAGGGTTATTTATTGATCAAGTTGACCTTTTTTATAGAGGACTTTTATGTAGGGCCATTTAGTTTTCTAAAGAAAGGTCCTCCATTATCTGCCTTGGCATCCTGGGATATATTGGGATCATGGTGAATATCCTGGTATATGTACAGGGTGGCATCCTAGATATAACGGTAGCAGGGTGGAGAAAAGGGTCATTGTACTCAGTGTAGAGAATTACTGTGCCCAGATTTAAATACTCACCACTATCATTTCTAGGGCTTTGGGAAAGTTAATTAGCAGTATATACCTTAGTCTCCTCATCTGTAAAATAAAAATGAAATCACTACTACCTGGAAGGTTATGAGAATTAACAGATATTTAGGAAAAGTTTTAAAATATAGTCATTAAAGGTGGAAGAGAAAACTCAGGGATTCAGAAAAAACCCTGAAAGCCAAAGACAACATTCTCTTAACTTTAGAGGAAGTGTATGCTCTGGTTTCGCCATAGGACCACAATCATGAAAATGTACTTATGGTAAAAACAAGTACACACACACACACAACACACACATGTGCAAAACCCTGGCAACTAAGAAAGTGAGAGTTCAAATAAAACTCAGTAAATTCCATAATTTGCTTCTATACTTAAAATGATTCCTGTAACAAGCACTCATGGGTACTGAATTTCTCTCCTCTGGTGTGGCCAGAAATCATTGATCAAAGAGTATCAGCGTATGCTCTCAGAGCATTGACACCAGAGTCTCTGAGCCCTGAACAGGACTCTCTTATTGATAATGACCATGGTGGCTTTCCACTTACAGTAAATGAACTGACAGTTTCTTCCCAAGGGAAGTCTATTTACTGAAATTAACTCCCCTACTTTCCAATCATTAACCTTTGAGTAACTGGAAATAGATCACATTTTCCCTTTGCATCTGTAATGGGTTGGGTAGGACCCCCTGGGGATACCAAAATCCACAGACACTCAGATTCCTTATTAAAAAATGCCATAGCATTTGTATGTAGCCAATGGGTATCCTTCCATGTACTGTACAAGTAAATCATGTTTACTGATAACACCTAATGCAATGTAAGTGCTATGTAAATACTTATTATATTGCATTATTTAGGGAATAGTAATGAGAAAAAACAAGTCCATACATATGCATTATAGATGCAACCATTATAAGCTTAACTATATAATATATTTGTAGGTCAACCACCATGTAATGTTTTAAAAAGAATATTTTTGATTTGTGGTTTGTTGAATCTATGGCTCTGAAACCCGCTGAAACGGAAGGCTGCTGTGACTCTTTTCGTAGTGAACTTAGAATACAAAGAACCCAGAGGTAGGAGAATTATTGCTGTTTTAAACAAAGACTCTTAATTTAGCAAGACCCATTGAACAGATGCTGAAAGAAAGCTGCTCAGTTTTAACTCGTACTGACTTGCAGATAAAAGAATTTTAGGATCTGAAAAGGAAAAGCTAGCTTTGAGTATCTCATATGTATAATCTCAAATCCCATCCCTTTGGAACTGTGTGTTCCAAACAAGCATGCATATGATAAAAGAAGAAGAAAAAAAAAAGAAATATGACTAATTTGTATTTGAAGATTTAGATAGAATATGGTTTGCTTATTTTTGTTTTTAGCTAGAAGATAGAGCAACACCAAAGGCCCAAACTGACTAATTAAAACTGCATCAAATACGGTATTTGAAAGCATTTTTTTTCATTTTCTTTTTCTTTTTCCATCTAGCAGAACAGTAAGCTCAAAGAAAGAAACTTAACTTGGGTAAGAAGCCACACTCACAGTTACTGATAAGAATCATATGCCAGAGATCGATGATTATTAAAAATAATAATGTTTAAAAAATATTACCTGATAACGAGCTCAGGTTCTAGATAGACGGAAGATTGAACTCACTTTTTTTTGTTTTTTTCCGTAGCATTTATCTTAGATTTGTGGATTTTCTTGAAGGGAGGTGGAGGCATGCATTTAAATTTGAAAAGCTAAACAAACAAACAAAAATAATAATAAAATAAAATTGTAAAAATTATTGTGCCTCTAACATCTAAAGAATATATTGTGTGTATGTGCCTGTGTGTATGTACATGTGTGTGTTGTTTTAAGTGGTAAATACAGTTACTACAGAATGAAAAATTGAGGATCAAGGGCATGGCATATTTAATTTCATGTTGGAATTTGGAGTCTGCACTATAAAACTAAATAGCGAAGGCTTAAAGTAAATGTTTTGCAAAACAGGATTTCAATGAAAATATATCATCATTAAAATAGGTAGTTTTGCTTAAGCAAAGGCCTTTACAAACTTGGGATTCCCCACTAGAATTATCTGCAATTAAAATAAGGATAACAATAGAATATAAAGTTGTATTTATGTATTACTATGATTTTTAATAATGTTACAGTGTTTTTACCTGCTTAATGCCAAATTCCATCATAACACTCAAGGCTTTGTATCCCAGGTGTTTGCTTACTTCCCTGATCTTATGAGGCTATGTATTACTTGAGGTCAATGCTGACATTTCTCAGGCAGGGTGTCTTGTGCAGTGTCTGACATGAAACAGAGACTCAGTAGACATTTATTTGTTCAATGAACCAGAAGCTAGAATAGACTCCCTCATTTTATGGTAAAGAACCTGAGGCCAGTTGGTTAGAGCCAGGGAAAAATCACAATTCCAGTTATCTATTCTAGATCTCTTGCCACTGTTTCATGTGGTCTTACTCGTATATATAACACCATTATAGTTTTCGGGGAAACACCAGTCTTGGATAACAGCAAAAGTTTTCTCACCAAAATGTCGATAACTAACAGAAAAAGCAAAGAACCTCGTTAGAGCCCTTGCAGGTGCATTGACTTGAATTTCCTCCCCACCCCGACCCCCCTACAGCAGAGAAAAGATTTATAGTTCATTTCATTACAGATCTGAGGGAAGGTTAGAGGTTTCAGAAAGACTGAAGAAAATGTCCATTCCTGAGACCTGCTTGATAAACAGTCAATGGCTGCGTTCAAAGTACTGGTGTTTTTGCAAATTGAACTGAACAAACCGCAACCTTGTTTCAAAGCTTTGTGGTCAGTGGTAAGAAAAAGCCTATTTGTTAGCCATATACAGGTTGAATTATATACACCTGGAAATTTAAAGCAGCTATGGCACAGTGGGACTCATGCAATGTTTAGGAGTTGTCACTTCCCACAAAAGAGAGACACTCTGCCCCCCCCCCCCCCCCCCCCCCCCCCCCTTGTTAGGATGTGGAGCCGCCAAGGCTCAGAATGAATTCCTGGTTCTCATTCTAAACTAGTCTTTGGACCATTCAAATCTGCAGAAAAGGGATGACTTACTTCTTCAGAATTCCCAACACTTTAACATCCAACAAGAGCTTCAGGCTGTTACCAGTAACATCCTTTGGTCAGTGTGGAAATGAAAGAGCCTTCCTGGTAAGTGAACCAGAACAGAGATCGGATAAGTTTCTCTTGACACAAAAACTAACCTCATACTGCTGGAAAGAAAGGAGGACGGAGAAAACATAAAAGACCACTTATGAACATTACTGTCTCAAATGGCCATTAAAAAAAAATGCTTTGGATACTATTGTACCCCATGGAGCTTTTAAAATGGAGGTTAGGAAGGACCCTTAATTGTGATCTATGAGTGAAGTTACTATATATTTTTTCTTCTAATATTTTATATGGAATGTTGTTTTTTTTTCCTTTTAAATAAATCTTAGGTGCTAGAGAAAACATTTCTCTCTACACTCACAAGCCTGTTTCCTTCTTGGGCCAGTTTCTCGTGGAAAAAGCTTTCTTAAGCTGGGGGTGGGGGGGAGAAGTAGAGGCTGCTCTCCCACACTGCAGATGCCGTACAAGGCATGGAAAGTACGAGATACAGGAGTGAAGCGAAGTTGGGTTTGCAAACTGCTGCTGACTCACACAGACCAGGGAAAGGTCCGCAGTCTCGTTAAGCTGCCACACTCAGCACCCGTGTCTCTTCCTTCCGGGAACTGTATTTGGTACAATGTCATTGAGGAACCACCCAGGAAACCATTCTTATGCAATGGTTTGGGTGACATTGACTTTATTCCTGCTCTACAGTGGTCCTCGATTAGCCAAAGCAAACAAATCTATTCCATTTTTGCTGTTGTTGTTGTTGTCGCTAACTGAGCAGAACCAACATAATGTGACGGAAGCACTTCTTATTGTTGAGGACAGATATGCCCTCGCTTTCGCAGCAGCTACCAGAAGTCTCTCTCTTGCCTCGTGTATTACTTTGCTGGGGATGCCACAGCACGATACCACAGACTGGGTAGCTTAAACAACAGACATTTTCTCACACCTGGAGGCTACAAATTCAAGATCACGGTGTCGGCTGGTTGCATTTCTCCTGTAGCCTCTTTCCTTGGCTTGTGGATGATTGCCTATTTGCTGTGTCTTATGTGGTTTTTCCTCTGTGCCTATGTATTCCTAGTGTCTTTTGAGGGGTCCAAATTTCCTCTTTTAAAGACAGCAGAGAGATTGGGTGAGGGCCCTCCCTGGCGGCTTCATTTTAACCTAATCACCTGTTTAAAGGACATATCCCCAATTTGAGTGGCATTCTAAGGTACTGGGAGTTAAGACTTTAATATCTGAATTTTGGGGAACACCACTTAATCAGTGTAGGTGAAGTTGTAGCACCTGAAATTAGGCCAGCCATCGCACGACTGTGAGGACAGCCAACCTGAGGATGACAGCCACCTCAGCTGGGAGAGCTGCATGATGGGAGGAGGCCAGAGCTTCGAATGACTTTATTTTAATGACTGCATTAAACCTTGGTGGGAGCCCAGGACTCATTCCTTGAAATTTTACATTTAAATTAATATTGAATTTGAGTTCTGTTATGCATTCAGGATCATTAGTTTGGTCTTGCAACCAAAGGTTTCCTAATTGAGTCAGTTACGTACTTTATGTAGCTTTTAGTCATTTCAAGACTGAAATCACTTATTACAAGTGAACAGGAAAATATTTCATTGAATCTAAAATGCCATTCATTGATTGTAAGACACATCACTATTTTGTAGACCACTAAAAAGGGGAAAATCACTGTCAATTAAATGGTGATATCCACTTTATGAACTTGACCCCAAAGGCAAGGGAAGAAAAAGCAAAAATAAATGAGTGGGACTATTTCAAACTAAAAACCTTCTATATAGAAAAGGATACTGTCAACAAAGTAAAAAGGAGACCAACCAAATGGGAGAAAATATTTGCAAACAATGTCTCTGATAAGGGACTAATATCTAAACTATATAAAGAACTCAGACAACTCAACAACAAAAGAACAAGTGATCCAATTAAAAAATGGGCAGAAGACCTGAACAGATATTCTTTCCTGAAGTTATACAAACAGCCAACAGATACGTGAAAAAATGCTCCACATCACTAGCAATTAGGGAGATGCAAATAAAAACCACAATGAGATACCAT